>PYXC01000455.1:180000-182500 GCA_015244755.2 Tenualosa ilisha
ACCCCCAAAATAAATAAATAAATAAATAAATGAATCTCTTTAAAAATATTTTGACCTGATAATTCCTCTTAATTTGCCTCTATGCTTTGGGGATGTTTCTAGTGGTTTTTGAGCCCTGTGTGAGGGAAGTGTTTTTGAGTCATTGTAGATGGTGCTGAATTATCACAGCTCACAAGTCAAGGCTGGTTTCCCCAAATGGCATCCCATAGAGTTGCTGTCTGTGTAGTTATTGACAGGTCTTACTCAAATTGATCTCACACGTCCTTTTGTTGACACTGAATGGCTCTGAATGAAGCAGTAAAGTAAATGACAAACATCCCTCTGTGTGTGTGTGTGTGTGTGTGTGCGCGCGCGTGCGTGCACATGGCTGTGGAATTCTGTCAACATAACATTGGCAGATGTTTTAAACATTGGCAGATGTTTTAACATTATTACACTTAAGGATAGTAGATTCCCACCAGAACACACACTCACGCACGGTCGTGGTTGCAGGCAGAGGTGTGTGTGTGTGTGTGTATGTGGCAGGGGGAATGTAGTTGGAGGCAGAGGTGTGTGTGGAGGGGGTGTAGTTTCAGGCAGAGGTGTATGTGTGTGTGTGTAGCAGGGGGAGAGTAGTTGGAGGCAGAGGTGTGTGTGGAGGGGGTGTAGTTTCAGGCAGAGGTGTGTGTGTGTGTGTGGCAGGGGGAGTATAGTTGGAGGCAGAGGTGTGTGTGGAGGGGGTGTAGTTTCAGGCAGAGGTGTGTGTGTGTGTGTAGCTGGGGGAGTGTAGTTGGAGGCAGAGGTGTGTGTGGAGGGGGTGTAGTTTCAGGCAGAGGTGTGTGTGTGTGTGTGTGTGTGGCAGGGGGAGTGTAGTTTCAGGCAGAGGTGTGTGTGTGTGTATGTGGCAGGGGGAGTATAGTTGGAGGCAGAGGTGTGTGTGGAGGGGGTGTAGTTTCAGGCAGAGGTGTGTGAGGGTTGTGCTGAGTGTTGAAATATGGCCTGCAACATGGGCTCTGACAAAGTGCCTCTACATTCCGCAGTGTGTGTGTAGTCTCTAAAGCTGCTTGAGCTGGGCATGTTTTTTTTCTTGCCTGTGTGTGTGTGTGTGTGTGTGTGTGTGTGTGTGTGTGTGTGTGTGTGTGTGTGTGTGTGTGTGTGTGTGTGTGTGTGTGTGTGTGTGTGTGTGTGTGTGTGAGTTGGCGCTTGCCGAGGCCTGCTAGGGGAGGATAGGAAGTGGCCTCTAGCAGATGTGTCACGGAGCAAATTGAAAATGCCAATTTCACTTACTGCCCACCCGCGCCTCTTACACCCAAAAACCTGCCACTTATTTCATGTGTGAATTAATACTCTCCACACACTCATTCACAATTGTCTGTTTTGTCTCTCGCTCTCTCGCTCTCTCGCTCACTCTCCAGTGCTCCTTCTTTCATTCTCCCACACTCATAGTCTCTCTCTAACTCCTTTTTTCTTCTCTCTTTTTCTCTCTCTCTCTCTCTCTCCCTGCCTCTCTCTTTCCCTTGCTCCCTCTTTTATTCTCCCACACTTCTTGTCTCTCTCCAACTCCTCTTTCCTTCTCTCTCTCTCTCTCTCTCTCTCTCTCTCTCTCTATCTATCTATCTATGGCATGTTTTCCTGAGGTAAAGAAAAAAAAAGGTGTTTTCAGATCCGGTTCTCCTCCGCTTGCCAGTCGCAAGCCTCAGCAGCAGCCCTCGCCGTCACTCTAAAGTTTGCAGCGTTCACTTTTGAAGCCCTGAGCGATGGCACAGACTCTTGCCCCATCTGTACCCCCCCACCCCCTGACACACACACAAACACACACACACACACACACACACACACACACACACACACACACACACACACACACACACACCACCCCTTCCTGAACAAGATAAATAAAATATGCACCACTGTGAATAATACAACAGATTTGTAGACCGAGGGGGGCGGGGGGGGGGGGGTAAAGTGAGAAAAGAAAGACAGAAGAATCAAAAAGAAAGCCACACCATTGCAGCAGAAAACACACTGCTGTCTCCCGTCTCTGGGCTCAATCGATGCGTGATTGTTCACACTCCTTCGAGCCTTGGGGCAATGCAGAAAGTGTGTGTGTGTTTGTGTGTGTGTGTGTGTGTGTGTGTGTGTGTGGGGGGGGGGGGGGGGAAGTGAATGCTGACTAAAGTGCCCTCACCCACTCTTCCTCCTGATGTATCAGAGTCCATAGAGCTGAGGGCCCAGTGTGGAGCCCCAGGAGCCAGGTAATACTGGGGGCTAATTAGTCAATTAGACTCACAGGTCTACTAGCACACTGGCCTCAGAAGACCAGGGGTGTGTGTGCGTGCGTGCGTGTGCGTGCGTGTGCGTGCGTGTGTGTGCGTGTGCGTGTGTGCGTGCGTGCGTGTGCGCGCTTCTATCAGCTCTACTTGAAGCGAAGAGGTTATTGTATCTGTTATCTTGTTGTTATCTGAGCTTCTCCATCCTTATCAGCCCCTTTGTGTCCCTTGCCACTGGTCATGTTGCAAGC
>PYXC01000455.1:187500-202500 GCA_015244755.2 Tenualosa ilisha
TGCTGTACTGCCTTTCAGAACTTCAGTCTCCAAGGTCACCAGAGAAAAGAGGAGGTGATACGCCCACGCCTTATTTATTTCAAATAGACCACGCATGGAAACAAGAAGACTGGAAGAAGTCATGATGTTCTCTAACACTCTACACTCTTCTACCTTCCTTCCCCGTGTGTGTGTGTGTGTGTGTGTGTGTGTGTGTGAGTGTGTGAGGCACTAAGTTTGTCAGGCTTTTCCCTTTTGAAACCAATTACAGACCTCTCCCATGCCCACCCACCCACCCCAAGCCTTTTGCCCTCGCCTTAGCTCTCTCAGTCTCACTCTCAGTCTCACTCTCAGTCTCACTCTCAGTCTCACTCTCAGTCTCACTCTCTCCCTCTTTCTCTCTCAGTCTCACTCTCTCCCTCTTTCTCTCTCAGTCTCACTCTCAGTCTCACTCTCAGTCTCTCTCTCAGTCTCTCTCTCAGTCTCTCTCTCAGTCTCACTCTCAGTCTCACTCTCTCCCTCTTTCTCTCTCAGTCTCACTCTCTCCCTCTTTCTCTCTCAGTCTCACTCTCTCCCTCTTTCTCTCTCAGTCTCACTCTCTCTCTCTTTCTCTCTCAGTCTCACTCTCTCCCTCTTTCACTCTCAGTCTCACTCTCAGTCTCACTCTCTCCCTCTTTCTCTCTCAGTCTCACTCTCTCCCTCTTTCTCTCTCAGTCTCACTCTCTCCCTCTTTCTCTCTCAGTCTCACTCTCTCCCTCTTTCTCTCTCAGTCTCACTCTCTCTCTCTTTCTCTCTCAGTCTCACTCTCTCCCTCTTTCTCTCTCAGTCTCTCTCTCTCTCTCTTTCTCTCTCAGTCTCACTCTCTCCCTCTTTCTCTCTCAGTCTCACTCTCTCCCTCTTTCTCTCTCAGTCTCACTCTCTCCCTCTTTCTCTCTCAGTCTCTCTCTCTCCCTCTTTCTCTCTCAGTCTCACTCTCTCCCTCTTTCTCTCTCAGTCTCACTCTCTCCCTCTTTCTCTCTCAGTCTCTCTCTCAGTCTCACTCTCTCTCTCTCCCCCTCTTTGTCTCTCCTCCCTTTGCATGTATGTGCTACCCATTGTGTGATCACACTTTGCTGTTTCTCCATTTCTCTCCATCACACTCCACTCTCTCCAACACCTTTGCCCCCTTCTTGTCTTGCCCCCTCCTCTCTTTTTGTACTTTCTCTCTCTCTCTCCCTCTCTCTCGCTCCCTCTCTCTCTTTCTCTCTCTCTCTAAATCACGACTCACACTTATAGCAGTCCCTGTAAGGCAGTGATTACATACTCCTATGCTTCACATGTACAGTATAGTCTAACAAACACTTGTGTTGGGAAATAACTTTTTGAACTGTGAAACAGGTTCTGGATGTGCTTGTGGGGCTGTTTGTTTTTCAGTCATCGGTTGCAGTAATTGTATGGCTCTGATACTGCCACCATAAACAATCATTTTAAACCTCTTTCTCTCTGTCTCTTCCTATATTCTCTCTCTCTCTTTTTCTCTCTCTCCTTCCTCTTCCTCTCCAGTTGTTCCCAGAGACGGGCCCAAGGCAGGGTGGCACCAGGCTGACCATCATCGGGGAGAACCTGGGCCTGCAGTTCAGCGACATCGCTAACAAGGTTCGCATCGGCAAGGTCATCTGCACGCCCATTGAAGAGGAGTACATCAGCGCTGAGCAGTAAGTCTTCCCTCTGTTCTGTACCTTTTCCCTCTCCACTTCCACTCATCCCTCCATTTCATTCTCTTTTTAGTCAATCTCTCTATCCCTCCATCCCTCCTAGTCATAGGCGCTCGTACTTTGGACATTGTTATGGAGGACCAGTTGCAATTTTCTGGTCGTGCCTTTTTTCCATTTTGAATGTGTTCCTCTCAACATTGTTGAGACGCGTCCCATAACCTTGCTGTCACTTTGTCTCAGTGACAAGGCCTTGTGGCCAGAGACACAACCACAACAGCTCCGCTTGTTAAAATCATGCGTCACCCAGGGCTAGACAGAGAGGTTAACCCCCCCAAAGCAAGCTCACGCCAGACCCCCCCCCTACCCCACCCTACCCCCCACCCCTTGCCCCTACTGCCAGCCCCAGTCACTGGCAGTGCATGTCACAATGCCATATCCCCAACCCACCCCCATCCCCCCCTCATCAGGGCAGGCCACTCGCGGTGATGGTCATATAGCTGCAAAGAGAGACCATGGACATCGCACCGGCCCTGTACACACAGTGCTACAAGTCTACCTCTGAATCACAGCAGTGCTGCCTGCCGGCCTCAGGTGGATCCATACGTAGGCGGAGGGAAGGAAGATAAAGTGCCCTGCATTTGTAATGTACATCTTCACATACGCCCATTTAGCTGCTGCTCCTGAATTAGCATAGCCTCTCTCAGTTCTTCTCCGTGTCCGCACATCTATAATGCAACTGCCCCCCCCCCACCCTCCACACACGGACCCACTCCCCATAAGTAATGTACGGCAGTGCATCGTTATTCTAATCACCCGTTTGAGGAATGGAGAGTGCCACCCCACCCCCCCACCCTCCCCCGCGCCCCCTCCCCCGCGCCCCTCCCCTGCGCCCCCCTTATGTAAAGTTTCCTTTACGCAATAAGACACACTGTAATTTTCTGATATATGCGAGCAGTATGAGATTCCTCTGTCCTCCTGTCTTGCTGTGTGCGTGATTGGAGTGAGTAAGAGCGAGGGCCGCGATGGAAATGTCGACGTGATCTCCACGGCAGCGGTTGCCGTGGCCACCGCTGGTGAGGTGATTGGGGGGGGGGGGGGGGGGGGGGGTTCGTGGGATGCGTGAGGAGAGGGGGTGGGGCCAGAGGTATGATGGGAAGGATGGACGCGGGCGGTCATTAATCACCAAGCAAACGCTCTGCCTGCCGCCACACTCTCGCTGGCTAATTAAGAGACAGCTGTGTTTTCACGCGGTGCAACACAAACGCGACCCTGCCACAGTGGGTGCATATCTTGGGGTGGGGTGGGGGGGTGGGGTGTCTGTGAGGGTGTGTTTGGTGAGGTAGGGTTGCTCAACGTTAAGAAATGAAATGCCGTGGAGAGTCAATGAAAGGGTTAGGGTTCTGGACGTTTGTGTATGTGTGTGTGTGTGGCTGGCTAGCAGTCCACAGGGACACACACACACACACACACACACACATGCACATAGCGGCCAGGGGCAGTGAGCAAACTCCTGTCTCCTACTTGTCGTCTTCTGCAGTGGCTTGTGAAATGGGTTTTTTCTCTGGCCCCTCAGAGGCCCCGGGCCCCAACTGCAGCAGCAGCAGCAGCGCCACCAGTCTGGCTGGCTCATGTAATCAGCTCTAATCTCTTCATTCCCACAGATGGGCCACTGGTGCCCCCCCCCCCTCCACCCCCCACTGCTTGATTAAGGCTGGGGGTGCTGGTGTGTGTGTGTGTGTGTGTGTGTGTGCGTGCGTGCGTGTGTGTGTGTGTGTGTATGCATCTAGGGACAAGGCTCCCATATGTGTGCACTCGGTCACTTTCAATCCTTATGTGGAGATTGGTTTCGGAAGAATAATAATGAATGTCCTCTCTCTCTCTCTCTCCCCCTCTCTCTTTCTCTGTTTTGCTCTCTCTCTCGTTCTATCCATCTCCCCTCCTCTCTCTCTCACTCTCTCATCGTCTCTGCTTTAACTGCTTATCTCTCTACTTCCACCTCTCTCTGCATTTCGTTCTCTTCCTCCCCTTCCCACCCGCCTTTCTCCATTTCTTCATCCCTCTCTTTTTCTTCCCCCTCTTCCCCCCAGGATTGTGTGCCGCCTGGCTGATGCCACTGGGCACCCCGAGCAGAAAGCCAATGTGGAGGTGTGTGTGCGAGACTGCCAACCGGAGTACCGTGCCATCTCACCCAAGCCCTTCACCTTTGTGGTAAGACAAGATAAGAGATTGAAATGTGTGTGTATATATACCTCACTGAGGTATGTCTGCATTACCTCTCAAAATCTTTTTTGAGGTTTTGATTAGAATCAGTGTAGCATTTCGACCCCACTTCTTCAGGCTTCAGGCAACCCGAAGGCTAACAAGAGAGTCAGCCAATCACTGCGACTTGTGGACAACAAGAACATGCCGAAATCCACTAGAGTGAAACAGTGAATGAACTCTTGTGTCGAAACACCCAAATTAGTTGTTTGTATCGTTTATTGATTCAATCAATTATTCATCTTTGCATGTGCTAATATGGTGTAGCTAGGTTGCACTTTGTTACGGCCTTGAAGAATGTGTATGGATGGATCAGTGGATGAATGAAGGATGCTGTTGATGAAGTCGTGTGTGTGTGTGTGTAAAACAGTCTTTTCTCGTCCTCTCTCTTTCCAGTCGCCGTACTTCACACGGGTGACGCCATCCTTCGGACCTCTGTCAGGGGGAACGCGCATCACCATCCACGGAATCCACCTCAACGCAGGCAGTGCCGTCACGGTCAAGATCGGCCTGAACCAATGCGTCTATGAGAAGTGAGTCCATCATTCTGCCACACTAAACTCCATTAACATCCAAAAATACTTCCTTACGGATTTCGGACTGAAGTCCTACCCTACTGTTAGGGTTTCATTTTTGTCATGTTTTTTTTTTTTCACTCGTGTACTTCTATCTTTTTACCATGTTTAACTATGCAGCTTGAACATTTATCCTCTTCAGAAATAAGCTATAAAACTACACTTGTACATTTTACAGTGTGGCCATCCCTACACTGTCCCCACAGATGTAGGTGAGGTTCAGTGTTAAAGAAGTTGTTTATCAGTAAGATAAAATGGGATGAAACCAGTTCATCACTACCATACCAACCCATTAGCCACATCCCTGCTGTTTTATACAGTGCTAGCTTGGTTTGTATCCTTTTGGGAGTCAAGGTTAGCAACTCTGATCGCTAGGCTAGCTTTACTTCACAGTACAGCTGAGAGACCAGGGTCAGTGACTCACTGAACTCCCTGGAGGCCACGTACAGCACCACCTCTCCCTGAGGCCGTGGCCTGACTCAGGCTGGCACTGTTCAGCCATTCAGAGCACGGCTGATGATCCAGCACGCTGCCACTTCATCTGCACAAATTAGCAGGCGAGCAGATGGCAGACACCTCGACACGGAGCAGGAGAACAAGTCGAGGGGAGAAGAGCAGGGCTTAGTTAACGCTTTCGTCGAGGAGCACCTTGGGATTGTTACAGGGTTAAGGTTAAAAAAATGAACACTTCAAAAAGAGAGAGCGAGTGAGAGAGAGAGAGAGAGAGAGAGAACAAAATGGAATAATTATCCTGCTGTCAAGCCTCATCCGCCTCCTTGAGCGTCCCACTTGATTGGCCTCGGCGAGCACTTGCGGAATGTTCCGCTGCCAGTGCTGGATTATCACACCGTAGCCCGTGTAATCTGTGATGGGATTTTTTCTCTCTTTCTCTGTCTTGTTTTTTTTTGTGGTGTATGTGTGAGGGGGGTGGGGGGTGGGGTGGGGTGGGTGTATGTAAAGCTGTTCCTAGGCCTGCGCCATATCGGCATCTGCAGGCACCCAGCGACACATGTAAATGCCTTGAAGTGTGGCGCTGCTTTTGAGAGCCCCCTGAATGCGCCTTTGAGTGGCTAGCACCCTTCTCACAGGGCACAGCTAGAGCAGATTTTGGTGTGTGTGTGTGTGTGTGTGTGTGTGTGTCTGTTTCTGTTTAGATATATTTTTTTGTCACCTCTCATATCTTGGGTTTGCCAGGCTGGTGTGGGCACAAGTGTTTTCCCAGCATGCACTGGTGGCGGAGGTGGAGGTGGCGGTAGTGGTGACGGCAAGGGTGCTTTCTGTGGCACTAAACGATGCAGATAGCGCCACGGTTCATCTCTTTGTGCGTCTGGGCTCAATAGCTCAGCCTCCGCATCGGTTCCAGAACAGTCCGCCGTGTTCTAAGCACAGCACCGTCTTCACACTGTGTCTCTCCACAGGCTTATCTACCTGCGCACTCGCTTCTGTCCCTCCTCCCTCCTTCCTCCCCCCTTTTTTCCCTCCCTCCTTCTCTCTCTCCCTTCCTGCCTCCCTCCCTCCGCTCTCACATACTTTCTTTTCACCCTCTTTTCACTCTTCTCTCCCCTCTCTCACTTTCCCCCTTTTCTCCCACCTGTCTCTCTCTCTCTCTCTCTCTCTCTCTCTCTCTGTCTACCCCCCCCCCACCACCCCTTCTTCTTCTTCTTCTTCCGTCTCCTCCCTCCCCCACCGCTTGTTCTCTCTCTTTCTCTCACCCCTGTTCTTTGTGCTTGTGACAACAACCTTGTCAAAATATGTACAGTCCTCTGCAGGGTTTGCAGCCACGTGTTGTGAAAAGTAGTTGCCGTGGCAACGCAGCTCAAGAAAGAGAGAAGGGGAGAATATGGCAAAGGCATTCAACACACACACACACACACACACACACACACACACACTCGCACTCTCTCTCTTTCTTTCTCTGTCTCTCTCACACACACAGACACACACACACACACTCACACAGTTTTTTTTTTTTTTTGGTCAGTCTTTGAGGACAAGCAGTTTACTTAAGTGGCTTTATTTCTTAGCACAAGGAGACTGTATTCAAAAAGAGTGCCATCAAATTGGCATGTAGCACTCAATAAAAGATTTATTTCTTTGGTGAAATGCTTATTTTCTTTGTGCCCTCTCTGTACACACACACACACACACACACACACACACACACACACACATACACCTACTGACAGACCCTCACGGAGAGCAGAAGGCGTCTTTCAGCTCTTGAAGCAGCGGTTTCATCAGATAGAAATCTCAATCGCTCATCTTCAAAGCACCACACTTGCTGGCAGATTCGTGAGATGACAGCACGATCGGTCATAATGCCTCTGATGCAACCCCCAAGACATCCTCCTCAATGCTTCAGGAGAGAGAGAGAGAGAGAGAGAGAGAGAGAGGGAGGACAGAGAGAGAGAGATGGAGGGAGGAAGGAAGCAACTTTTACTTTTTAGTTTGTTTTTAGATAAGAACTAAGCTCAACTTTGTTTTTATCTGTTTACAAATCTGTTTGTTTACAAGTCCCATTGGTAAGAAGTCTGCTTGAATAACATTGCGACTCCCATGTGATCTGTGGGATTATTCTTATATCTGTGTGTGTGTATTCCCTCCTTCAGACGCACCCCCAGAGAGATTGTGTGTGTGACCCCAGCTGGACTGAACGCGGGCGGGACTCCTGTGATGGTGGACATCAACTCAGCTGAGCTCAGGAACCCTGAAGTAAAGTTCAACTACACAGAGGACCCCACCATTCTCAAGATCGAGCCCGACTGGACCATTGCTAGGTAAGGTTCATCTGACCCCCCCCCCACACACACACACACCACAAAAACACACACACACACACACACACACACTGCTCAACACTATCTCATCCAACCTGAACCGACCAGGATCATTAGATTTGATTGGAATAGATCTCAACCGCAGGTGGTCCAGCAGAATGAGGTTTGTTCTACCAAGGCACTGTGTTCATCTGCGCAATGTTTTTCCAATGGTTTAATCAAACAGCTGTGGTGCTGTTTTAATGGTGTCTCAGTAGCCTTCACTAAGAGCCTTACTGACAGAATTAGCAGTAAAGCTAATGTAGACAGTTTCACAAAGCTAACACAGACTTTTTTGGATAGAGAAACAATTACACATCTGCCACAGATGTATACTGACCTTGACCTTGCTAATTAGGATTAGTTACTACTTCACTACGTTTTCTCCATGCTGTTGCTGATATGAAGCATTTTTGGTTTGGGCAGACCTGATGACATTGACAGGTTAAGCCCGACCTCCCCTTCTCTCAGCACAGCAGTTTGTAGCACAAGTTCTAGCACTAGCCACCGCTACCATGAGTTTGCTATTTTTCTGTTTAACCTGAAGCTAGGCTTGGCCTGGCTCAGTGGCACTTTGGTTCTCAAGCCACCGCATGGCTGTTTTTTTTTTTTGTACTGGGCTGTCTGAAAACAGACGCAGGCTCAGGCCCCTCAGCACGTCACCTGTCTCAGCCATCTCCCCACTGCTCCACTGCCATCAGCAACCGTCAGTCAAAATGGAGCCTGCCCTGGAGGTTAAGCTATCAAGAGACGCAGCCCAACCTAACGCAAGGCAGACATGAAAACGGGGAACAAGCCTTGTTGTGCTTGTTTGAGAGAAAGAAAAGGAGAGAAAGAAAGAGAGAGAGAGAGAGAGAGCAAAAGAGAGAGCGAGTGAGGGAGTTGGGGAGAGAGACACAGACTCACGGAGCCGAGGGCTTGTGGCGGTATCGGCACAGTAGTCTTCCGCACAACGACAGAAGGGAAGCCGGTCGGGGAAGTGAAGGTGTGATTGAGAGAAGAAAAGAGGTGTTGGCACTGCCCTGAGGGAAGGGCTCTCAGCTGACCCCTCACGTGGGTATCGGTGTGGGTACCGGCCCCTCAGGAGCTGGTGGTTTACTCACTGTACTGAGCAGCGTGACTATTCACCATCACTCACACTCTCATTCTCCCCGCTAACAATAGCATAGTGGGTGTTATTTGTATCGAAGTAGCATCTGCTAGCGTCCGCAGTAGGTATCAATAGAGAAATAATGGAAGTGCTAATTAGTCCTAAATGCCCATTTCATGAACAGTTGAGTTCCCCCTCGGGAAGGCAGAACAAGTGGTGGTAAAGGTCACTTGGGGATTTTATATACTGGGCGGCTTGTAGCATTGTGGAGCATTATCTGGCTTGTAAAAGACACTAGTGCCATGCATTTATTGTCTCTCCCAGAAAGTGTCAGAAAGGCTAGGGAGAGGGTCACATGATGTGCACTTCTCTTATTTATTTATTTGAAAATGTCACACATGTACTCCAGGTCGTAGGAATGTTGCAACGAGCAAGCGTTATTCTCCTGCCAAGTTGAGGCTTGACGTCATGGCTCTTTTTTCTTCTTCTCCATTCCTCTCTCTTTCTCTGTCTGTCTACTTGTCATTCTCTCTCTCTCTCTCTCTCTCTCTCTCTCTCTCTCTCTCTCTCTCTCTCTCTCTCTTTTTCTCCCTCTGTCTGTCTCTGTCTCTGTCTCTGTCTCATTGCTCATTGTTTTTTCTCTATAAAACACATGACTGAACAGGACAGAGCACACATGCTCACTTGCACATGGAATGGGTATAGGATCTGATTTCTCTCTTTTTCTCACTCTCTTTCTCTTTGTCTCTCTCTATCTCTCTCTCTCCCTCATTTGCCTCACTAAGTTTGACACTAATGCATGACTGAGTACTAAATGGTGGACCCTGGTTGGCATTTCCCCTGCTTTTTGTCTGTGGAGGAGGCGTGCGGTGTCACCGCGGTGCGACCCCGTCACACAACGTGTTCTGATTAAGCTGACAGGTGTCTGCCAGTGCCTCAGTGCTAGTACCTCCGCCCCTGCGCCTCGGAGCCGGAGACCCCATCAAATGTCATGACAGTTCAGGCGCTTCAGCCAGACTTGGGCTGCTGCTTTAACAGAGTAAGGAAAAGCAACAGACAGAGGATGGAGCAGAGAGAAAGAGAGAGCGAGAGAGAGAGAACTAGAGGGGAAAAAAACTGAACACAGGGAGTCACTGAGAAATGAAAGATGAATAAAGAGGAGGAAATGAAAGAGATTGATATTGAAATAAAAAGGCAGCTCTGAGAGAGGGCCTCCTGAATTAACTTTTTTTTTTCTTCCCCCCTCTCTCGTTTTGTGAGAATCAGATGTCCTTTTACAGCTCCTCGGCAGGAACCGTGCGCCGGCCACTTTTACGACTCGCGTTATAACCAAAACCTTTTCTACTGTCCAGGGCTCTCGATATGATTAAGCAGGGACATAAGAGATGGATCGCCTTTCTGTAATGTTCAGAAAGAGGGAGAGGGAGATGGAGGTTACACTGACTTGGAGAAGGGGATGATTGGGAACACGGGAGGAGGGGAGAGGGGGAGAGGCAGCACCAAGCAGGTTCAGCAGGGAGATAAGCTTTCATTTCTGGGGAGAAATATCCCATATTCCTTTACCGGTGCCCTCCAGCAACATCAAAGCTTAAAAAGGGCTATTTGCATGCAGGTACAGTTGGAAGTGTGTTGCTATCATTATCCGCCGTGGAGCCGGTTTAATGAATAGACCTTAGACACTGCCGCGAGGGCCGAGGGCCAGACATAATCATTTACCCTGACTGGAAGGGACTTGTCATTTAGACTAGAATGAGTGGATGGTTTTATTAAAAGCCGTGTTGGAGGAGTGCGGGGACAAGGTTATGTATTGAGGTTAGCGTTAGCTTCATTTTAATGCCTGCGTCTGTCGCCGCGGGGCTGCAGACTGGCGCTGCGCTACAGAGCCTCACCTGATTTATGGAGTGCAAACCAGGGGAGGATTTTCATGTATTTACACCAGGAATACACACAAAGACACACACACACACACAGAGTCACACATTTATATATATATATATATATACATGTATGTACGCTCATATCATGAAATGAAATGGTAATCTTCTCCTCGACGTGAATAATATTGTTAATTTCTTATCAATTTATTATATACAGTACTGTATTAATATATTCTCTCTCTCTCTCCCTCTCTCTCTCTCTCTCTCTCTCTCTCTCTCTCCCTCTCTCTCTCTCTCTCTCTCTCTCTCTCTCTCTCTCTCTCTCTCTCTCTCTCTCTCTCCCTCTCTCTCTCTCTCCCCCTCTCTCTCTCTCTCTCTCTCTCTCTCTCGTTGTTCTCAGTGGCGGAACTCTATTGACCATAACTGGCACCAATCTGGCCACCATCAGAGAGCCCAAGATGAGGGCCAAATACGGCTCTGCCAAATCCCTCAATGTGAGTACCCACCAGCTTCACACGTTTTTCTCTCTCTCTCTCTCTCTCTCACACACACACACACACACACACACACACACACACACACACACACACACACATACTTTCGAACAAGGTTGTGTGCATTTTCACAAACACACACATCCAATCTCAAAAGTTGGCACCAGATTCACACATGGTGAATACAGAACGGCACGCATGTAGTGTATAGTGCCGTACAGTGATTTTCTTCTCACCTTTTTCAGACAGAAAACAGAAACAATTTTTGGACACACAAACAGCCGACACACCCAAATACACAGAAGAAGGCCTGCTTTGTTGGCCCTGTAGTAACTCCTCCTTGGGGCAGCCAGAATGTTTGTTTGTGTGTGTGCGTGTGGGGGGGTGGATGAGAGAGAGAGAGAGATTGAATCTGCTTTTAGCAGTTTAACCTTTGAAATGTCAACCAGCAATAAAACTGAACTGGCAAACCTCCGCATCCCCACCCCTGGTCCACCCTCCCCTCCCCCTCCCCCTCCCACGCTCCCCACAGGGTTCGGCTAACCTTTCTACCTCAGCACCACTCCACCTGAGCAATAGAATTCTCTAGAAAACATTTGTTGTTTTTCCTCCGCCTCTCATTTTTTTACCTACCTACACTCTTTCTCTCACTCTCACTCTCTCCCTCTCTCTCTCTCTCTCTATCCCCCTCTCTTTCCTTCTCCCTCTCTCTCCCCATGTCTCCCCCCCCTCCTTTTTTTGTCCTCATGGAAACTCTTGAGTGCCTCCTCCTTTGTCCTTCACACCCCTGCAGAGATGTACCATACAAACGCTACGTCACCCCCTCTTTCTCTCTCTCTCTCTCTCTCTCTTTCTCTGTCTCTCTTTCTCTCTCTCTCCCCCCACTCTCTCTTTCTCTCTCTTCCTTTACCTGTTTTCACCCCCCACCCTCCCTTCCTCTCGTCTCCCTTTTCTCTCACTCATGCTGTGCACCTCCGCTCATCAGTATTCCTGTGTTTAATTCCCAATCCATCCTGATTAGCGGTGAGCCGCAGGGGATGGTGGCCATTTCACACCGGCGGAGTAAAACGGTAGCAGAAGTTGAAAAAACAGACAGACATATATGTGACGACGCACCGAGTACCTAGTCACTTTATATCCTTATATACTATATATGTATAACCCTCCCACCCACCCACACACACACACACACACACACACACACACACACACACACACACACACACACGCACACAGTCTTATGCAAAAGTCTCTTGACTGTTGGCAGATGTCTGTAATGTGTTCTCAGACATCTGGCTCTGAGAGAGTGCATCATACATATCACGCATTTAAGGCACATTATCATGAAGTGTTTTTTTTTTTTTTAGAAAAAGCTTAGCTCTTAGTCCCATGAGCTTATCTTGGCATCTTGTTTTATAAATCGAGGCTTTCAGACGGTGTGCTTTAACTGCCTTGCCTCGTTATCCTAACTGATGGCGGGTAAGATGTTGCTTTACTAAAGCTCTCTCTCTCTCTCTCTCTCTCTCTCTCCTCTCTCTCTCTCTCTCTCTCTCTCTCTCTCTGTCTCACTCCAGAACTGTACTGTGTATAACAACACAGTAATGGTGTGCCAGGCTCCGTCGGTCAACGCGTCTGAACGTGGCTTCTCCGAGGTGGGCAGCTCACCGGACGAGATTGGCTTCGTGATGGATCACGTTCAGATGCTTCTGGTGGTCAACGAGACGTTCAGCTACTACCCAGACCCAGTCATCGAGCCCTTCCCTGGGGACGGCATGCAGGAACTCAAACCTAGCTCACCTCTCATACTAAAGGTATGGACATGTGTGTTTACCTGTGTGGGGTGGGAGGCCTCTGCGGCAAGATATTCACATCTAAGATGAGGTTTCATAGCGGCACACAGTCGTACAATAGACAGGAACAATAGTACCCTCTTCACCCACCCCCAAAACTGGAGGTATGGCCATCTTCACTTGCAATGGATTTCTGTGTGTGTGTGTGTGTGTGTGTGTGTATTCATTCACATGTCTATGTATTTATACAGTTTGGTCGTGTTAGATTATATGGTTCAGCCCTGCATTTTCCACAACCCACAATTCACAGCATCCTGGACTGGAAGGAGGCTTTGCTAGCTAGTGTGCTAACATCCCAACATGCTAGCTTCACTTTTCAATAAATCTCTTATGGTGTCAGAAAGGATATTTACTTAACACACACACTGTACAGCCACTATACCAGCTATTTGTCTTTACATGTCTGTGTGTACATATTTATCTGCGTGTGAAAGTGTGTGGATGAGATGTTGGAGTGTGGGATTGGAGGACCCTTGCTGAGGGCGTTGCGTTAGAGACTGATTCCATACCTGAGAGTCTGAGAGACGGGGGGAATCTGCAAAGGGAGAAGGTGATCGAAAGGCTAAAGAGAGAGAGAGAGAGAGTGTGTGTGTGTCTGTGTGTGTGTGCGTGTAAGCTGCTATGCGCATGCGTGTGTGTGTGTGTGTGTGTGTGTGTGTGTGTGTGTGTGTGTATTCACATCTCAAACAAGATGCAGGAGAGGCAATGCTGTGACCACACCCTCCCTTTTCTCTCTGTCTCTCCCCTCTTCCTTCCCTCTCTCTCTTCCACTCCTCTCTCTTTCGCTCTGTCAAGTTCCCTCCTCTCTCTCACTCTTGACTCTGAGCACAGAAAGGGCTTTTTAAGCCTTTTATCAGTTCAAATGTTTTTTTTTCTTTCCCTCTGTCTCTTTTTTTTTTCATTTTTTACAGTTTTTTTATATATACTTCAGCCCTTTCCTTGAACTTCAAAGTCACAGTGTAGAAAAATAATAACAATCTTCTAATAGGGCAAGAGGCTTTTCTCCCGTCTCTTCAGAAGCCAATCGAAAAGGACGCGCTGAAGCTCGAGAAAGCGTGACTTCCATAACTGAGGTTGTGGCTTAAATAACAATCAGCGGTGCAGCCCTTTTTTTTCTTCTTTGTTGATTACTGCCTCCCCTGCACAGCGGCAACCATGAGAAAATAAAAAATCACAATTCCATTAAATAATTGCAGATAAATTAGATGTGCATCAGATTTTCCAAGCAATTAATTTTTCCCCTTTGCAAATCCTCATGGGTAATGGGGGGATACAGAAGGTTTGTGTGTGTGTGTGTGTGTGTGTGGTGTGTGTGTGTGTGTGTGTGTGTGTGTGTGTGTGTTTGTTTGTGTGTGTGTGTGTGAACATAAGCATGTTTATAGTTGTGAATTTTATTTACACATTTAAATGACTTGCTTCGGTTAGTTGAAGCAAATGCAGCGCTGACAGAAACCTCAAAAGACTTAGAAAAATTTCCACCTCCAGGCTTTGCCAGACTTGTGTGTGTGTGTGTGTGTGTGTGTGTGTGTGTGTGTGTGTGTGTGTGATATGACTTTTTTGTTTTGGAACAGTTTCGGCCTTGGGTGTGTATGCTGGGTGTTCTTGTTTATATCGAACCTGATGTTTATACGGCTGTGCTTGTGTGTATGTGCAGCTGAGTGCAAAAGAGCATATGTTTTTTTGACTGTTTACAGTATTCGTTTGTTTCTCTCTCTCTCTCTCTGTGTGTGTGTGTGTGTGTGTGTGGAGATGAGTTCCAAATGTGTGACCGCATGTGTGTGTGACGTTCTGATTGTTCTCGTTCCAGGGGAGGAACCTGATCCCGTCGGCCCCGGGGAACTCGCGGCTCAACTACACGGTTCTGATCGGCGACACGCCGTGTGCTCTCACCCTCTCTGAGACGCAGCTCATGTGCGAGTGGCCGGACATCACCGGCGAGCACAAAGTCACGGTGAGACCTCGGTTTGACCCCACCTGACATGACTCATCCCACCCCTGTGATCTTCCTCATCATCACCCTCCCCTTCATCCTTCCCTTCTGTGCTATCGCTCTTATCGTTATCTTCCTCCCTGTCCTCCTCCTCCTCCTCCTCCTCCTCTTCCTCACAGTTGTTATTTTAACTTCCTCCTCACCTCAACTCTTCTCCGTCTTTGTTTGTCTTAGCATCCCTTTTCCTCTCTCTCTCTCTCTCCCTCCCTCCCTCCCTCCCTTATCTTCGTCTCTTCTTCTATCTCCACTTGTCTTTCATCCCCCATTTATCTGTCCTCAGTATCTCCCTCATCACTCTTCTTTCTTCTTTTCCTAGTCCTCCTTTTGTCTTTTGTCTTTCCTTCCCCTCTCTATTTGTCCCTCTTCCCTTTCTCTC
>PYXC01000455.1:207500-222500 GCA_015244755.2 Tenualosa ilisha
CTGGCATCGAGGACCACCCAGTGCTCAAGGAGATGGAGGTACTGCAAGAGAGCTGAGTCCCGACACCACACACACACACACACACACACACACACACACACACACACAAACAAACTGCACTGAGGGAGGAGGATAAGTAATTGAACATTTGAGCAATCTCGCACACAGACACATACACACACATAGACACACAACTCTCTCTCTTCCATGCGTTCTCTCACACGCACATGCAGTCATGTTCACATACAGATCTGTCAGAAGAAAACACCTACATAAATGTGCAGAGACAGACACACACACACACACACACACACACACACACACACACACACACACACACACACACACACACACACATCCTTGTTAGCTGTGGATATGAAATGTCATCCCTCTTAGTCCACCCCATCCGTTCAGTCCCGCACTATTTTCTCATCCTTCTCTACTCCCGGAGTGATTTCCTTATAGGCACGGGATGCACACTCACACACACACACACACACACAACACACACCACACACACACACACACAGCAAAATACATTACTCATAGATGTGCATGTGTGTGCTATTCCTCATAGATGTGAATGAGTGTGTATGTGTGTGTTTTAGTCCTAGTGCACATGTAAATCAGTGGGCTTCGTGTACATGTGCACGCATATATTGCCACGCTGAGACAAACAAGTTGTGTGTGTGTGTGTGTGTGTGTGTGTGTGTGTGTGTGCTGGAGGGTCTCTTCATTCATATCTCCCCATGCAATCTGGCTGCCGAGCACGTGGATCAATTTCTTATTATGCAGCGAGTGGTGGAGGCCTCCTCCTGAGACTCCCCCAGTGTGTCCCAGCACCTCGGGGAGCCGAGAGGAGGAGACGCCGGCGAGACGAGAGGAGAGCGATGGAAACGCTTTATTTGTCTGCGCAGCTGGGGTATATGGGGGGGGGGAGGAGGGGCTTTTGGTATTTACCTGTCTAAGAGTGACTAATGTATCCTTTTCTTGTTTTCTCCTCTCTTTCTTTTTCTCTCCCTCTCTCTCTCTATCTATTTCTCTCTCTCTCCCTCTCCCCCCCCCCCCCCCACACACTTTTTCTGGTTTGTTTTTTCTCTGGGTTCTATTGTCATCTCTTCATCTATCTGCATGTATCAATCGCTCTCTTTCTCTACCTCTCTGTCTCTTTCTCCATCCCTCTGTCACACACACTCTCACACTGCCTTCACTCTCTTCTCTACTCCTCCTGTATGTTTCTGCATCTGTTCTTCCACTCTTTTTCACCTTCTCCCTGTTGTCAATCCACACTTATTTCATGTCTCTCTATATCTCTTCATTGATCCCTCTCTGTCCTTGACTTCCCCTTCTTCTCTCGCTGTCACTGTCCATCCTTCTCTCTGTCTGTCTTTCTCCTTCATCTCCTCCCCCGCTCTCTCTCCGCTCATAAGGTCCCAGCTAATGTGGAGAAAGCGCTGGCCCTGTTTGGGCAGCTGCTGAACAAGAAGCACTTCCTGTTGACGTTCATCCGGACACTGGAGGCACAGCGCTCCTTCTCCATGCGCGACCGCGGCAACGTGGCCTCGCTCATCATGACGGCGCTGCAGGGCGAGATGGAGTACGCCACCGGGGTCCTCAAACAGCTGCTCGCCGACCTCATCGACAAGAACCTGGAGAGCAAGAACCACCCCAAGCTGCTGTTGCGCAGGTGTGTGTGCGCGCACGCGCGCGTGTGTATGTGCACATGTTTGTGCAAGTGTGTGTGCATGCATGCATTTGTGTGTTTACTTCTGTGTCTACATATATGACCATCACTGAAAAGGTTGTCCACATAACCCTGATTCTCTGAAGGAGAGAGTGAGACATTCATCAACTGAAACGTGGGCAAATGAATGAAGACACATCCTAAGAACGAAAGCTGCTGAGTCTGAGAGGGTGAAGTGTGTGGATCTGTACCTATGTGGCCAGCTCTAGCATGCTCTCCAATCTGAATTATCGTCCATGTGAGCTGCTGAGTAGGTGGTGTGGGGACCAGAAGAGCCACAGGAGGATTTCTACTGTCTTCGAATGCTTGTGTGTGTACAAACAGCACATGCAGGAAGATAGATTATAAATCCTGTTTGGCAGGTGAATGACGGGAGTAGTTCGGAGAGATTGCTGTCAGGTCATTAGTTCACAGTCCAGGTTAATGGCTGGAGGACACCAGAGCAACACCAGCAAGCACTCCAGTTGATGGCGGCCATTTGATGAGAGTCACCACACACACACAAACACACACAAACACACACACATATATATATTTCTCCTGGTCCTCCCACAGCCTTTCACTCTTGTCACTCTCTCTTTCTCTCTTCCCCTCGTCCTTCCCTTTTTCCGATCCCTCTCTTCACTCCTCTCCTCTTCCCTGCCTTACCTCGTCTTGTCCCCCTCCTGTGTGTCTGTCAGGGAACATTACACACCTGAGCACACACACTCCCTACGGAGGGACAGGCAGAGCTAGAGAGGGAGGTAAAGAGGGAAGGAGGTAGAGAGAGGGGGATGGAAGAAGGGAGAGGGTGAGGAGAGAGAGAAAGTGGGGGATGGCTGCACTGATGGAGGCGCTGGCATGGAGCTTCTCACCAGGAGAATGTGACTGACAGTAGATGAGTGGCGATGGCCAGACCCATCAGAAAATGGGAGGGAGGAGGGGAGAGAGAGAGAGAGGGAGCAACGCCAGCCGCACGGAAGGGGATGAAGGGATTTTTTATTTTTTTTTTTCCATCCTCTTGTCCTTCTCCAATTTTCTCATCTTCATGTTCTTTGGCAGCTAACGGCTGCCTTTTGTGCCAGCAAGAGCATTTTTTGAGGCAGATGAATGGGAAGATGGCCGTTAGGATGTCAGAGGGACTCGTAATGAAGAGAGAGATGGAGGGAGAAAGGGATGGAGGGAGAGGGAGGATGGAGACATTTCTAAAAACAATGGGCTCCTGCTTGGAGCTACACACTGTACAGACTATAATGAACCTCGTTGTGTTATTGCTAACACAAGAGCACGTCCAGATATCATCTTTCATCTGTCGCTCACTCACTCACACACACACACACACACCTCACACACACTTGTGAGCGCACATGCACACACACACACACACACACACACACACACACACACAGCTCTCTCACACACACTTGTGAGCACACACACACACACACTCGCTGTCTATTTTTCTCTCTGTGAGGAAATCTATGCAAGTACTGTATTGTCTCCAACACACACACCTTCAGCCAGCAGCCCCAAACCCTGTGTCACTCCGTGTGTGTTTACTGGTTGTAACTCTCAATGTCATTCCCTTCTGCTTTCTGTTCAAGAACACCTTTATGTGATGGAACTGCAGAGCCAAATGTATTTCATAAGAACAGGGACAATATGTTCTCTCGGCTCTGTGTGCAAGAACACTCACACACAGTCACTCTCTCATTCTCTCTCTCTCTCTCTTTCTCTCTCTCACTCTTCCAAAGCCCCATCCCTTACTCTTTCATCCATTTCTTCCCCTTTCATCCAGCTCCCTCTCTCTCTCTCTCTCTCTCTCTCTCTCACACACACACACAAACGCCCCATATCTCTCATCCCTCTGCCTCTCCTCCATCTCACCCTCACGCTCCCATCTCTTTTTAGCATCCCTCCTTTTCTCTCCTCCTCCCCCTCTCCCTCTATCCTATTCCCAGCTAAACTCACACTGAAGGAATGTATAATTAAGGCGAGTGCACTGAAAAACAAACTGTTTCCCCAAGTCCCTTTCTCCACGCCTCTTTTTGGAGCTGTTAACAGATTAGGAGTAATAAAGGCCACTAATTACCCTGCCTTTTAATTACACTCCTTCTGAGGGACCTTCCAAGGCTCCTCATTATGCTGCAGGTTCCCAGATTAATGAGAGAACTTACTGAATTATACTAATTGGTGTGTTTTTTTAATGAAGATTGGTCATTGGCTTTGTGCTTTTTAAAGCACACACATAAGAGAGAGAGAGAGAGAGAGAGGGGGAGAGAAAGGGAAAAAAAGGTTTGGTTTGTTATTAGTGTAAATTTGTTTGTGTGGCAGTACAAGCTGTTCTTTGAAGGCTTTGCATCCACTCTTCTGTCTCTCGCTCGCTCGCTGTCACCAGCTTTCGCTGAATAATTTCATTGCTCGCGCTCTGCGTGCTCTTTGATGTCGACGAGGGAAGATGTAGGATGGCGAGTGTTTTGCGTGTTTGTTTTAGAGCGGCTCTATCACTCTCATTCAGGCCTTCCGTCACTTTGACACACACACACACACACACACACACACACACACACACAAACACTCGAACCAGAGGAGTTTTCTATCATTTTATTTTAGGCAGACTCTATTGGGTAGAAATCTACATCTCTTTCCCTGTGGATGCTGTCTGTGACTCAAGGTCTGCTTGAGCTGAGTGTTTGTTCACACTTTGCTTTCTTAAACTGGTAGATTAGGGTACTTCCAACCATAGCTCACTTAGTCACTTAGTGCTGTTGGTTGGAAGAAGAATGAGAGAATTTGGTACAACATAAACCAAATAGCAAACCAGCAGCGTAAGCTAGCTGAATGGCACCAGTTCACTACTCAGTCTATGCTGTTCCAAATTCTTTCATTCTTATTCTTACTGACAGCACTCTGTGAACTTGGATCAACAGGGCTATAGTTTGATTGATCGCTCGTCTCTCTCTCCCATCTGGTCTCATTTACTTCATGACTCATCTGAGTTCTCGTCTTGACTCCTTTGTTTTCCTCTTTGTCTCCGCAGGACGGAGTCTGTGGCTGAGAAGATGCTGACCAACTGGTTCACATTCCTCCTCTACAAGTTCCTGAAGGTGAGTCTGGGGGAGGGTCTGCAGAACAGGCTGGGGAGGTTAAACCCTGTTACTACAGAAAAAAAAAAACACACATCCTAATGCAGGCTCTTGCCTGATGAAAATGTCAAGTGATGGGAAATGACACAAGGGAAAGCACATCCAAACAGAGGAGAGGTAAGAATGGAAATAATATAAAGAAAGCCTTTTCAACCATTCCGGAGACTACAGTACATTTCAGCAAGCGGCCTTCAGCAGGATTGATGGAGGCTATAAGCAGAAGCGTTGGTTAATAAATAGTGGGTAAGAATAGTAGTAATAATAGTAAACAACAAGTGTGTAGCAGAGAGACATATGGCATTCAGTTGAGAGCGGCTGAACTCTCATTACTTCACCATCACCATCTCAGAGGCCATTTCTTTTTTATGGTCTTTCTTTTCTTGTGTGTGTGTGTGTGTGTGTGTGTGTGTGTGAGAGAGAGAAAGAGAGAGAGAGTGTGTGTGTGAGAGAGTGTGTGTATTCGCACACATTTACTGTGCAACACAAACAGCTTGCACTCCTTCGTGTTTGTTGCTTTTCTTGACCTCTTTAGCAGCAGATTCATGGGAGCTTGAGTGGCGTGACAGCGAGAGCAGGGGACCATATGTCTGGTCGTGACGTCAGCGGCTGTAATGCGAGTGAGCAAGCGAGTGAGCCCTCTCGGGCATCCAAATCTTCCACCTCAACTCAAGCGAGCTTTCAGAGTGAGGTGAAGGAAGGAGAGCGAGACAGAGAGAGAGAGAGAGGAAAGAGAAAATGAAAGAGTGGGACAGGTGGACGAGTGCAGAGCGTAGAGCCTGTTTTCCACACATTTTCATCTGATAAATGATTCATCATGGTTCCTGTAGACGATGCCTTCAAAGTCTAAAGATCTCGGTCTCGGGTTTTATGCAAAGCTTTTGGCTCCGATCACAGAGCGCAAATGTTATTTTAAGTGCAGTGGCAGTGGACCATTCTGCTTCCATTTCCTTAGCCGACTCTTGTTTACATCCAGTAAAACCCACAGCATTCGGTAGAAAAATCTTGTGGTTGCATCGGGCAAAACAATTTTTTGTAGTCTCAATTTCCGTTGTGTTTCTAAAGCTCTTGATGTTGCAAGACGAAGAGTTGAAAAAACCTGGAAACCTACTTATGTAAAAAGAAAATCATTATCATTATCATTAAGCAACATTTTATTATGTATTATCAATCAAACGGTCCCCGACAAGACCATACTTAGGAAGACCTGGATCTCTCACAACTCTCGTTTTTAATGGAGGGAGAGAGTGAAAGAGAGAGAGAAAGAAAGAGAAAGAGAGGAAAAAGAAAATGATCCTTAGGAAGACCTGGATTACTCACAACCCTTGTGTTTAAAGCAGTCATGTACCCCCTTGTTGTACAACACTGTACTGTTAAAGTGGTGTGGAGACAGATACTTTGAGAGGATCTGTGACTCCTCTTAAGAGGGAGCACTTCAGTAGATTAATAGTACTGGGCTCCATCATTTGGTCTCGCTCCAAAGGCAAGCCATTTAGTGTGGTGTATGGAACCCTTTTTGGAACACCTAGGTAATGACGGCTACTCCAGCAGACTGCCTGCTTCACACCAGACCTCCTGATTCATCCTATCAAGATTGGAAACTTGGAGAGTGAAGTCTGGGGCCTTTCACACCTTCCCGCAGATGTGCGTGTTCACGCTTCGTCGTGTCTGGTTCTGTGTGCTCTAAGAGTCCAAGAAGGTTAAACTGGCACCAGAAAAAAGCAAGGCCTCGCTATCAAGCCAGGATCTTGGACCGGGCCGCTCGTCTGTCTGCTGCCGATCGTTAGCATCTGTCTGTTTAATTAGCGCGGGCGCTAACGAGGCGGAGAGACCATATGGAGGCGAACTGGGAAGAGGGAGGAAAGGCTGCATGGAGTTTCTTTTTTTGGAGGGGCGTCTGGGAACAAGACCAGAGGGAGCCAAGTTTGTCATTAGGAAGCGAAGAGCCACAACGAAGGCACTTTGATGGTCTACACCGGAGGTCAACGGCACCACGTCCTCTTAAGGTGACCTCAAACAAGGGCCACAGAGGGAGGGAAACATCAGCAGGAGCAGAGGGATGAAACTGGAGGTGGAGGTGGCGGTGGAGGGGGCGGGGTGAGCGCGACAGAGAGCACCAAGAGAAGGGAGCTGCAGGAGAACGGAGGAGGTGCGTAAGAGTTTAGAGAGAACCAGGAGCCAGGAAGACCGACAAATGGTTGGTGGAGGTGTGGTGAGATGAGGGAGAGTGAGAAAGTGAAAGAGAGAGAGAGAGAGGGAAGGAGCCGAGGCACTGTGAGGGAGTGAGTGGGAGGCAGTGTGAGATTGAGTTTAGCCAAGCAAAAGACAGAAAAAGGCACGAGGTGAAAGCAAGAGAGGGCGATAAACGGAGAGAGAGAGAGAGAGATGGCTGAGCCTGCGTCTCATTGCCTCTTTGACATATCTCATGCACCGAAGTGCTTTCCGGGCACTTTTTCCCTCACAGTCGTTAACCTTCTATTAACTCCTCCATCAGTCGCTACCAGCGATCTCCCCCTGTAGGCCCCTCAAACACTTCCTTTTTCCTTCTCTCTCTCTCCCTCTCTCCCTCACTCTCTCCCTCTCTCTCTCACCCCCCCACCCACACACAAACACACACACACGCACGCGGGTGTGGTTTTGTAGGCAGGCACCTGGGGAACGACCATTAGGCATCTGTCAATCTGCTCCTAAACCGTGCCCAAGCCCCAGACTCCGGCCGCTGTCTGTCTTCCTAATGCGCTGAGCACATGGTGAGTTTCTCTGGGCTGGCCCAGAGATTCATCTGCTGGCAACCAAAAACCTCAGGATCAATTAGCACAAGGAGGATTTTCAAATGGAGACTATCCAGGATCTTCAAGATCTTTAAGTCGATCGTTCCGAGTAATTCGAGCCAGAGACGAGCCTGCCGAGGGCGAGGAAAACAAGATAGACCAAAGAGCGAACCGGCAGCTAACGCTAAATATGTGGTATCATAGTCAACGAAAGTGAAAGTGAGATTCTGATGCTATTCAAATACAAAAGCAGTATGAGGCCGATATGCCTGGACAATATCAATCCAGATGGATCCTGTAATATTCTCTGGCCAGATAAGCGGTAGAGTTGCCCAAATTGTTCTGCTGAATCCAACATTGAAGGATTCACTTCTCTGTTTTTGTTGACTGTTTGCAGTTGTTCATTAGATGGCTATTTGTCTTGAGCCATTCATTTTCAAAACTGCATTCCTAGTCTCTCTCCAACTCCCAAGTTGGACAGATGCACTTAATGCTCTGTCGTTATTATTTGGCCCACTCAAGAAGACAACATCAACAACAACAACAACAACAACAACAGTAACAAACCCCTGCAGCTAAAATCATGAGCTGAGATCATTACCAATGGACAGAGAGCCCAGAGCTGGAGGGTCTTATCTTGACCTGTTGGCCCAATGTGAAATAGCCACAAAGAGAGAGAGAGGGAGAGAGAGAGAGAGAACACCGCCATCTGCGAGAAAAGGCTGATTAAGTTGGCGCTCCCCTGTCTGTCCGTTTGAGGCCGTTTTAATGGCAAGTGGAGTGACCTGAGGTTTGGAATGGATGGAGTTTTAATAGCCCCTCTCAGCCCCTCTCAGACCAGCCGGGTGCAGAGCTGCAGAGCTGCGCAGCAGCGAGAGCCTGACACGGGGAGAGGTGTATTAAAAAGCCCTCATTACCCACACAGGGGCTGTTGACACTGCGGCTTAAACTGTCAGAGGGAGAGGAGTGTGTGTGTGTGTGTGCGTGCGTGTTTGTGTGTGCGTGCACCCATGGGTTGTGTATGTGTTTGCACATGCTGTAAAAATGTGTATCAATCGCACATTTGTATTGCATGTGTGTGTGTGCACGTGTGTGTGTTTAAGCGTGCACCCATGGTTGTGTATGTGTTTGCACATGCTGTAAAAATGTGTATCTATTGCACATTTGTATTACATGTGTGTGTGGACGGGGTGATTTGTAGGTGGTGCTTTTGTGTGTGTGTGTGTGTGTGTGTGTGTGTGTGTGTGTGTGTGTGTTTTGGGCACAACAGCTGCTGTGCTTTAACAATGGATGTCTAATTTTAAGTGTGTCTATGCGTCTTTGTTGTTATATTTGAGTCCTGGCCTCTTGAGTTCACTCCTGTGTTGTTTTCTTTTCATTTCTGCCTGTGTGTCTCTCCTCATTGCCCCGCCATTCTCTCAGTGCCATTGAGGGTTAGTTGTTCAGATGCTTTATGGTGCACTTCGCTTTTGGGTCCCTGACCTTGCAGAAAATGCTGAATTGTGAACAGTGTTATGTGTTTGTATGTTTGACCTCCCTCCACAGCCCTGGTGTATGTGTGTGTGTGTGTGTGTGTGTATTTTGTGTGTATGTGTGTGTGTGTGTGGTGGGGGGTGTTAATGTGTTTGTGCCTGTATGGCAGAAGTAGAAGAAGTTTGTGCACACTCACACTGCTCTCTCAATCCCTCCCTCTCTTCTCTCTCTCAATCCCTCCCTCCCTCTGTCTCTCCCTCTCTCTCAGGAGTGTGCTGGCGAGCCTCTCTTTATGCTCTACTGTGCCATGAAGCAGCAGATGGAGAAGGGGCCTATCGACGCCATCACCGGTGAGGCCCGCTACTCCCTCAGCGAGGACAAGCTCATTCGCCAGCAGATCGACTACAAGACTCTCGTAAGCAGCACCACCTCCACCACCATCATCATCATCTAGTCCAACTACGCCCCACCCCACCCCACCCAGCTCCAGACTGGCCGTAGTTATATTCTTTCGGACACCCACATTCTGCTCTCAGTGGTCCTTTAACGGCATCCATCTAAAATGCTAGCTGAAAAAAGGGACTAAATGCTAAATGCTATCTGAAAAGGGGGATAAGTTTTAGCAGAAAAGGGGCTAAATGCTAAAATGTTATGTGAAAAAAGGAACTAATTGCTAAATTGCTAGCTGAAAGTCTGTAGTGTTTAGCTCTGAGGCTGTGGGAAAGCTCTAGTGAGTTTCTTGAGTGTCAGCTGGAGAGTTGGGAATTCAGGAGGGAAATTGCCCTGCTGTGACATCAGATTCCCAGAGCCACAATCCCCGTGCTGGGTAGCTTAACTCCCCTGGATCAGGGTTGCTTCCATCTGACATCAGAATTCTGTGTGTGTGTGTGTGTGTGTTATGTGTGAACTGCTTCTTTGGACACTTTCTCACCAAGCGCTGGAAGTGTACATGGGTGGATATTTTGTCACCCCCTTAAGCACTTTTTGCGTGTGTCTTGTTCTCGTGACAGTTTTGTGATGTAACTAGTGTGGGAGTGATTGCCTGTGCCTGCCTGAGGTTCTCTAATGCGATTTGTCATGTCTTAACTCTCCTCCTCTGCTCCTCATCCCCCCTCTACCTGGTCTCCTCTGCAGACTCTGCACTGTGTGAACCCTGAGAATGAGAACGCACCCGAGGTCATGGTCAAGGTGCTCAACTGCGACACCATCACCCAGGTGAAGGAGAAGCTGCTGGATGCCGTCTACAAGGGCACGCCCTACTCCCAGAGACCCAAGGCCGGGGACATGGACCTGGGTAAGATATCGGGTTCGTTGGCCTCATATCTACTTTGTGCTGTGTTGTGTAAAGCTTGCATGCTAGTCATTGTGAAAAAATGGATAAGGTTTCTAAGAAATTAAAAAAATGAAAAGTTTTTGGTCATACTTTTTAAATGGCCCTCACATGCTTATCCTGCCCTTGTCACTATGGAAGTATGGAGCTGAGCAATAATCTGTTACACTGGACAGAAGAATTCAGTGCTTACTGTAATCCTGTCCTAAACCTAGTTCATCTGAAAACTGGCCGTCAGTATGCTGTTGTTCTTCCTTGCTCAGTCCTTATGCCGACGAGTGTAATTGCACAGTAAAAAGGGCCACACTTTGCTGTCTGACCCATTTAATTCCTCTGGCTAAAATATTCAAGGTATTTGTAATGCATAAGACTAATGTATGCTCACTAATGTATTTGATCGAATGGAGCGGTATCCAAGCATGCATCATTGTAAATGTTGTATACTGTTTGTCCTGCAGCTTACTGCATAAATCCAATTGGCCATAGGCCAGAACACACATGCACGCACACACACACACACACACACACACACACACACAAATTGTAAGTTATAGCAGGGTGCTGATGTGACTCGTTTGCTTCTCCTCCAGAGTGGCGTCAGGGTCGAATGGCTCGTATTATACTACAGGACGAAGACGTCACAACCAAGATCGACAACGACTGGAAACGCCTCAACACCTTAGCTCACTATCAGGTAGCGCTGAACACACACACACATCGCACACACACACATACACACATTCATATAAATGCAGACACACATCACGTCCATTGGTGCCTCTGTATTTTCTGAAGCAGTATCGTTTTTGATGTTGTTTTGAGCTTAAGCTGATTTTGCTTCTGGATTGGTTGTCCAGGTGACGGATGGGTCAGCCATAGCTCTGGTCCCCAAGCAGAACTCGGCCTACAACATCTCCAGCTCCTCCACGTTTACCAAGTCCCTCAGTAGATACGGTGAGACTCCTCTTCCTCTGCACTGCTCTTCCTTCAGACCTAAAAAGTTTCTCGTTCTAGTTCTGACAGAAAAAATCATTTTTCACCCAGGCACACACATATATGGGTGCACAACCTTACACACACACACACACACACACACACACACACACACGCTCGGTGTGTATCTTGATAGAAATCAATAGTAACTTGGCCATGCTGCTCCACTTCCATGCCTTAACTGATTTTCTAGTTTACTTCACTTTCCAAAACATTTCTCCTTTTCACTTCATCACACACTCTTCCTCATTTTTTGCATTTTCTCCCTCTCTCTCTCTCTCCCTCTCACACACTATCTGATTCACGTTCCTCTATCTCTCACTCTCTGTCCACCTCCCCCATTACTTTCTATTGAATTCCTCTCCATCTTTTCTTGTCGGTCTCCTCTTGCCATTCTCCCTCTACAGTACACTACACTGTGTGTGTGTGTGTGTGTGTGCGTGTGTGTGCGTGTGTGTGTGTGTGTGTTTGTGTGTGTGTGTGTGTGTGTGTGCGCGCGTGTTCGTTCGTGGGTGTGTGTGTGTGTGTGTCTGTGTGTGTTTGTGGGTGTGTGTACATACGTACGTACGTACGTGTGTGTGTTGTGTGTGTGTGTGTTGTGTGTGTGTGTGTGTGTTTGTGAGAGTTTGGGTGTGTGTACATACATACGTATGTACGTACGTGTGTGTTTGTGTGTTTGTGACAGTGTGGGTATGTGTACATACGTATGTACGTACGTGTGTGTGTGTGTGCGTGGCGTTACGTGGAGTGGCAGGCGACTAGAGCAAAGCCGCTGTCTGCTCGCCGCCATCCTGTCCGCTCCCCGTCCTGTCCGCTCCCCGTCCTGTCCGCTCCCCGTCCCGTCTTTATTGGCCCTGTGAGCCGATCAGCCGCCGCGTCTCTGCATGACAGCCGCTAAATCCCCACCGCAAGGTCCCGTGGACCACAGTGAGGATCACTGTCGCAGGCACACAGAGAAGGATGGAGGGAAAGAGAGAGAGAAAAGAGGAGAGAGGGATTGGCCCGTCATTTAAGTGGCAGAGCGGGAGGGGCGGAGTGGGAGAGAGGAAGTGACACATCATATTAGAGTCAGCGACGAGAGCGCAGAAGGAAGGAAGTAGAATTATATACTGTGGCCTTGTCACATCCCACTGAAGTCATTCCCTCTCTCTTCTCTCTCTCTGTCTCTCTCTCTCTCTCCTCTCTTTCTGTGTCTCTCACTCTCTCTCACACACACACGATTTTGTCACCTTTAATGCCTTGAAGCAAAAATAGTAATTTACTTATCTCTATTTCTCTCTCAATCTCCCGTTCCCCCTCGTGTGTGTGTGTGTTGTGTGTGTGTGTGTGTGTGTGTGTGTGTGTGTGGCGCGCGCATGTATGTTCACGCAGAGAGCATGCTGCGCACTGCGAGCAGCCCAGACAGCCTGCGCTCCAGGACGCCCATGATCACGCCAGACCTGGAGAGCGGCACTAAGCTGTGGCACTTGGTCAAGAACCATGACCACTCGGACCAGAGAGAGGGAGACCGCGGCAGCAAGATGGTCTCCGAGATCTACCTGACACGCCTGCTTGCCACCAAGGTAACACACGTGCCCACACACACATTGACACACTTTCACTCACAGACACAGAAATGCGCAAACACGCGCACACAAACACACACACACACACACACAAATGCATGCTTCTTTCACATGTCAACCCATATGATTCCTGATGAAAAACAGAAGGCAGATTTAGTAACCAAAAGGTGTTTTAGGTTTCTGTTATAGCCTGGCTCAAAGCCATAACCGAACAAAACAGGATAGACCATAGCCAAACAAAGTTTTAAAGTATTTATTAAATAAAAAAAAAAATAATAATATGCAATCTTCGTCAGTCACGAGTGTCAGTGTATAAGCAGAGGTGTACGTAGAAAATTAGTGTTGAAATGAAGAAAAAAAAAAAAAAAAAAAAACAACAGACGGCAGCTCCAAAAAACGGCAAAAACCCCAAAGCAGCCCAGCCCCGCACGCTCCAGGTGTGCGCTGAGTAGCCCTTATACACCTGGAGGTAAGCAGCGTAATTGGAATGGTTTTGGACCACGGCCACGCCAGCCATTACCCACAGGGAGGAGGACAGACATAGAGAGAAGAGAGTGTGTGCACCAGAAGAAGGGCCTGCATCCTGCAGCCGTCACAGTTTCACCGAACAATTCTCCATTCTCATTGGGACAAAGCACACAAACGCAATTGCACACAGCTTCAATGCAGTGTGTGGAAAGCAAATTCAGCCAGACGTCTCCTTTTACCTTTGTGTATTGTGTGTGTGTGTGTGTGTGTGTGTGTGTGTGTGTGTGTGTGTGTGTGTGTGTGTGTGTGTGTGTGTGTGTGTGTGTGTGTGTGTATGTTCTCCGAGCAGCTCAATGATTAACATTTTTCATAACCTTTTCATTAAAGACCAGACTTGGTTGAAGGAGTGTAAGTTAATTAGGTTGCTGACCTTTGCCTATCGACTAGTGAGGTGTGTGTGTGTGTGTGTGGAGGGGGAGGAAGGGGGTGTTCTTGTGAGTGGTTGTTTCTTCTGACCGGAGGCGATCTCTGGGGTCTCTGTGGAGAGGGGGTCTCATTGACTCGTGCTGTACTGGCACCGTTTATCTACATAAACAATATTTCCCCTCTCTCACACACACACACACACACACACAAACACACACACACACACACACACCTGCTCAGTTGGCCTTGTTATTGCTTCTCGGTAAGGGGTGCTTACAGGATTTTGTAAGAGGGGACGAACAACACAAGTGTGTAATCCACCCCCTTGTGCATCCACAGTCCCAGCTCTGCAGCAAAAAGGTGTTGATTCATTTGTTTATTCGTTTCCCCATGACAGATTTTCTTGTTTCATAATTTTGTTTACCGGCCATAAAAGGATTGCAACTGTAGTACTAAACATTTGTTGCCACGCCGGCGGGCGTGCCTGCCTGAGTTCCATCCAGGCTCCATCCTCTTCCGTCGCAAGAGTTATGGAAGGACCCCGAAAAGGTCTGGCATGTTCCACCTCTGCTTCTCTGAAGAGGCGTACCAGGGCTCTGGTTGCCATGGTGAAGGGCTGGAGACAGATGAGTCTTAGAGAGGCTTGTTTGCTCCATCTCTTTCAGGAAGCTCTCTGAGCTGAGGGATATGACAGCTCTGTGGACTATAGCTTTCACTTGGTTAGTGTGGACATAAACAAACATTATTACGACAAAGCATTGTTTAAGTATATACATAACCCCTGAGTACTGGATATTTTAGCATACTTTGTTACGTCGGCTGAAAAAATACTAAAAAAAAAACTAAAATACTAAAAACTAAAATAAATAAAATAAAACTAAACAAGTTGAGAAGTGTGAGGTGCTTTCATTCTCCCTAAAATGTGTAGTTGTGTTGTGTAAGTGCAGTTTCACTTCAGGCTATGTGCACTTAGTTTTTTAGAGATTTCTGTATCCTTGAGAGAGCTGTGTTGCCAACTGTGCTGTTGAGTGTCAACACTTCTGGTGTCAGAACAAATGTGGGTGGCTAGAGCTGAGAGCTCCAGTCTAACACTGAGGGCGGTCGAAGC
>PYXC01000455.1:227500-265000 GCA_015244755.2 Tenualosa ilisha
GTTTAGTGCAAAGACATTTTGTTCGATGGAATGTGCTCTGATTTGAATATAAACTTGCCTCGTGACTGAAAAACAGTGTTTTAGACTATTAGACGACAAAAAAGAACGAGGGCAGCGGAGGAGACCCACTGCAAGGCAGGGAGAGGCTTGCAGGAAACGGGGACGGATGCTGGAGAGATGACGGAGACACCAAACACAAGAAATGTCTCTCGGTACACTTCAAATCACCGTTTTCTCCAGGGTCCACTGAGTTATTTGTAAGGAAAAGAATACTCTGTACACACACACACACACACACACACACACACACACTGCCTGCTGCTTTCTCTGATGTTCCCGTGCTGGTGTGGTGAAGTCTGTTGGGCTGCGGGCGCTGCTCCCACCACACACACACCCCACCCCACCCCACCCCACCCCACCTCACCTCCTCTCGCCCCAGTGGGCCTGACCCATGCAGGCATCTGAAATGTGAAAGGTGAGAGGCCGGCTGGCAAATACCAGCACAGCTGTCAATCACCCTGTGAATGATTTGACCCACATGATTGACATACTCAGGCACCTACTCTTCCCCAGCCCTCTCCCTCCTTCCTTCTCACTCCTTCCCTCCACCAGCCTCCTGACATTTTCTCCATCCTCTCCATGCGCTCCCTCTTTCTTTCCTTGCTCTCCTACTTCACTGCTCCACCACTCCTTGGCTGCCATCTTTTCCCCTTTTTTCTATCTCTGTTATTTTTTTTTTCCTTTCCTGTTGTAGTTGTCACCGTGCTCGTCTCGGCTGCGCTCCTGGCCAATGGCGTGCATTTAGCCCTGCTTTGTCTGTTCGCTTTGTTCTGGCATGACTGAGGTCAGGTGTGAGTACGGGCCCTGCGGCACAAAATGGAGGCGATGCCTTTAGCGAGAGCGACGTGATCCGGGCATGTAGCGGCGTCTCTCTTTCCACGCACTCGTGACGCTCTTCAGTTTGAGCTGTCTGAGAAGAGAGAGAGAGAGAGAGAGAGAGAGAGAGAAGGGGAGTCTCAGAGATCAGTGCACCAACAAGACTGATCAGAAGAGAAGAGGAGATGGAGAGAGCAGAGGGAAAAGAGAGAGAGAGAGCGAGCGAGCGAACATAAGAGTGAGGCAGAGAAAGAGACTTTGGCTTCGCCTCATTACTGATCAGAGACAGTCTCTGAGAAAGAGAGGGCGAAAGAAGCAGAAGAGAGGGAAAGGAAAGAGGCGAGCAGAAGCTTGGAGATAGCAGGGTATTTTTCTATCCATTCTGAAGTCATTAGCAAGACGAGGCTAAGTAATCCTGTTAGCCCCTGCTGCCCTACCCCCCTCCCAGTGACTGTGTGTGTGTGTGTGTGTCTGGGTGTCGCACAGGACTTGTGTTTTTAAAAGAGAATTTTATTACATGGAGGTTTTCTTGGATGAAGTTTGACTTTGATTACTGGATTATTTTGCTATTTGATTTGTGGCTTGTCTGATCCGTGCTGTGCTGTACAATGCCATTCTGCCTTTTCCTTTGAGTTCAGTCCACAAATCCCCACCCCACCAGTCAGATCCAAAAGCTGTCTTTTTTCTCCCACCAACACGTTTCTTTTTTATTCTTTTGTATTTATATCTGGCTCCCTCAAACTTGAAAGGGTGATCCTTCAGAGGTACGAAAAATAATATCACAGTCAATCAGTGTATATATTCAGTCCTTGTTCTCAACCTAGGGGACTAGTGCATTGATTCATTTGATGTTATTCAGATGAGAATCTTTTAAGGCTTTTCTGCCACAGGACAATAAATTGTTTTTGTTTTGTTTTGTTTTGTTTTGTTTACTTGTTTTGATTTTCTAATTTATCCTCTAGTGTTCTTTTTATTTATAACGTAAATATAACGTATCACCGCCAAACTATTATCATTCAGCTGTCTATTTAAACACAAACTTTTCCAGCCTACTCCATTATGTCTCACATGAAAGCCTCATTCATTTACAATTCATGAACAAGACAGTTTTCTTTCATGATGCTACACTTCACTGGCGGCCATTTTAGCCTCTCTGATTGGCAAGGCCCGTTTTATTTTATTTTTTATTTTTTTTCTTGACCCGGACGGGATCTCTCATCACAGGCAAGTTCAGGAAGGGTCGGCCCGTGACGAGGCCCCCCGGGAGTCTGCCCAGCTGATGATGAGTCTGTTACTCACTGAGTGAGTTTGACACACTCATCCATATTTAACCAAGCCCCAGCTATAAAAAGAAGTGGTTCTTCACTGGCTACGCACTTTTTCCTCCTTACACCACTCCATTCCTCCCCTCTCCCCTCTCTCCTCAGAACACCTTCCATGTTTTTTTTCTTCCTTCTCTTTCCCTTCTTCTTTTCTTTTTTTTTTGCTGTGCTTGTATCTCTCAACCAGTCGTAAGATCTCTGCTAATGGAAATGAATCACCTCAAAGCTCGTAGGCACGGCAAGTTCGCTTCGCTACGGACCGACTCGTGAGTCGTCAGCAGTATGTGAGCACACACAGTGTGGCACATTATCCATTAAATCATTATGGGCTTTTTCAATTTTATCTCATTTTTTTGAAACCAGTTCCTTGCAGCTAAAATGCCCCCCGTTGTGAGACCTGCAAGCTGTCTTTGGGCTAGAACCATGGAGAGGCTTGTTCCCTCAGAGTTTCTTCACTCCAGTGATGGGGGATTTGGCTGTGTGTGTGTGTTTTTGTGTTTGTGTTGGGGGGGGGGGGGGGGTGCTTTGCCCTTTGAGCAAAGCCTGCATTAGCAGACAGACTAGAGGCCCAAGTTTGCTCACTGGAGATTTTTGTGGAGCAATTCCCAGTCTGTGTGGAGCCCAGAGTACTCTGACTGCCCTCAATGGCTCTGCTGTTCAGGGTGAACGTGGAGTTGGGTGAACGGTGATGCTCTGTTGAGCCTCAGGCGGGTGTCTGTGTGGAGCAGTGAGAGTCAGGGTTGATGGACACACTAAAGGAAGTGATTCCTTTTTAAATACTTACCTTTGACCTTCTATCTCTGTCTTGTCTGTTTGACTGTCTCCCTCTCTCTGTACCCCCTCCCCATCCACACACACACACACATTTTTGTCTCTTCCTCTTTCTCAAACAACCAAAAAACACACACAGGCCAGGGTATCTGCTTTTCATCTGCCTTGATTGCACTGCACCTGGCCCCACTCATTGTTCATCTCACACCCTGACTATGACTGATGACTTTTTCACCATCTCTTCAGTCTCTGCCTGTTGATCTTTCCTCCCAGTGCACCCCCTGCCCACACACACACACACACACACACACACACACACACACACCCTCTACTCCCACTGTTCTCCTCTACGACCACACTGGCTAGTATCTCAGCACTTGTGCAACATCTGCAGCCCCTTCCTACGTTGTCCAGTTCCGCTGATTGTGCATAAGTATCCAGCCAAGTCCATCCGTTGCCTTCCCAGAGAAAGAGCTCCTCTGGGGCTTACTAGCAGGCCAAGCATCTCCTCCCTGCCTCCTCCTCTTCCTCCTTCTCTGGTCCTTACTTTTGTTTTGTTTTTTTTTTTTTTTTTGTTTCCTTTTTTTTTCTTCCCTTTTTCATAACTGTGGCAAACTAAGTAGCTGTCCTATTTTGAAGAAAAAAAAAAAAGTTATGAACTGCATAGGCTGTAAGTGATCAACATGAAATGATTTACAGACAACAAAAACAACATCAACAAAGATATCACGCAAAGTTTTACTATTAAAAAAATGCTGACAATGTTTTTAAGAGTTTCAGACTTGAAGCAGCTGTCACAAGTTGGCTGGTAAACGTTCATTGTGTAAATATTCTATTATTTCCTATTTTGCAGATTTACTACTTGTAAATAAGTACACATCAAGGAGAGATTAAACATGTTTTGCTAAATAAAAAGCCTGTGTGATGTCTTCATTTGCAAATCTGATTTGCAGTGATGAGATTTGCTCATAATACCTTTTCATCACCTTGTTTGGCTTACCTGTAAAAGACGAAATATTTCTTCTCATAATATTCTAAGCCTGCACCATCCGAGTGGAAGTGAGTCTTTTGTAGATGAAGTGATATTTTGGGATGGTTTATCACTATTTAAATTGTTTAATTTTATCCATTCATATAACATCATTGAAAGAGCGATAATAAATCCTTGGAAAAAAAAAAAAATCACATTTTTTCTCATTTTCTTTCTCACAGGCAGCCTATGGACTGAATCACACCGGATCTCTCCTCCTCACACTTCTCTTGGTGTGAGAAAGACTTGCAGTAATTCAGCAAGAATGTCCTTAGAGATCTTCTACCCCTTAGACACCTTCTAAAAGTTCATTATATGAGCTAAGTGAACGAGGTGATGGTGCCAAAGGCCCCATTTAACAGGAAGATACTGTGAGCGTAACCTAGAGCTCAGAGAGGAGACCTGTTTGCTTTATACTGGTTTGATGAAGGCTCACTAGCCAGGCTAGTCCCACCTGGTACCTCTGATCAATATTGCATTTCGCTACAGTGCTAGTCAGGATGCATTCCAAGTTTCAGTTTCCTTGTCTAAATTTCTTGGCATCCAATCAGCAAACAGAAATCGAAGGCAGAACCAATAGGTTTAAAGTTCAAACAAAATGAGACTCTTTGCAGAGAGCGAAGCAAAGAGAAAGAGTCTGTTCCACCAGGCTGAAGGCCCACAGCACAGAGAGAGCGAAGCAAGAGAGTGATTATGGCTCTGCCAACAAAACAGGAAGCAGTTGTAATGAACAGAAAAGAGGCTTTTGTAATGCATGCTTGATGCCACTCTCTGCGTCATTAGTTGTGCCAATCAAAAAAAAAATAAAAAATATTAGGCTAGTATCTCCGTAATCATTAAAAGCACAAAAATGGTGTATGTCTGTGAAAGCACCAACAGCCAAAAGCTTCATTAAAACGGACAGAGAGGGCAGCCATAGAAATCCTTGGGTGGCGAAATAATTGGTTTCTAACTGCACTCAGCCCACAATTTATAAAGGTGGCCATACCGCACCAGCTGTTGCACAAACATTCCTGAGCCTCATAAACCCCTGATATTAAATGTGCATGGCCAGTGATGGAAGTCATATTGTGAGGTATTTTTTGCTAGAGTCAGCGTTCAGCCTTAGCCGATGGAGGGAAGCGGGTGCTATCTCTGGTTCCACCTTTGTCCCGAGCCGTTAATTCAGTAACGCCTCTACGACAGGAAATGGGGAAAACGGCGTAATGATTTTCGAGCACCGATGGCCTTAATGAGCCTGTCAGTGCCTTAATGACGGCTCCCCGTGTCGATGCCCCCAATGTGATGCGCTGGCCATTCACAAATATGACATCTGCCCTATGACATGGAAATGACCACAGCAATGAAGCGCTGTGACATCCATTGTGTTTGGCACCAATCGCTTGTACGATAAGACACCTGGAACTCATTAAAATTGTATTAAAAATCGCCAGACGTGATTTAATCCCGACCGATGATGTAAGAGCACCAAGGTCATCACCTAGATCCTTCATCCTCATTCATAACGAGTATTAACTATCAGCGTGAACAGGTCTTATTGGAATATGTCTGTGAAATCTAATGGTTGAACTAAAGTTAGAAAATTCCCACCGTTAATGTAATAAATTAAATCTCCTCACTAACATATTTAAAAACGCTAGCAAGAATTAATTATCTTATCCATAATTTGCTTTCAGTTTAGACCTAATTAATTTTGGCCTAAGGTAGGAGTGCAAAAATTATCGAAATTAAATTCAGGAGACATTGTTGGATTAATTGAAAAAGTTAGCTTGTGCATATCATTAATATGACCTTTTCAAGTTGTTCAATATTTTCCAAGAAAATTCAAAATTCTATATTTGTGCAGCACGCTGGACCGTCTCTCTCTTTTTGCCTCAAAAGGTCAGCTGTGTCATAATATTTGCTCAAAGTATAGAGGATGTAACATTTATAAGTCCGTTTTTAACATTTTCTAATAATGGAACCTCTCTGTGAATGTGTCCTTGTCAAAAGTAAGTGTCCAAATCAGTGCCGTATTGGTGATATTCTATGATATTCTAAGATGCCAATGATTTTAATGTTTTTTTTTTTTTCAACCGGTTGACTTTGAACTCCTTAAAATTCCCTATGACACACAGCATGCTTGAGTTCATCACATGAAGATGTGGAAAGGAGAGCTGACCCGTGATGCCCTGTCAATTCCCAGTTAGCCTGTGTGACCTCTCCCCCACTCCCATTCCTCGATACCCCCCCCCTCTCTTTCTCTCCTCTTCCTCCTCCTCCTCTTCCTTCCTTCCCATCCTCTCTCCTTTGTCTGTGCCCAATCAGGTCACGTCCCTGCGGACTTGGAGGTGTCTGTATGATTACCCGAGACAGGCCTCACACCCTCAGTCAAGGATGGAGAGAGTGCAGCACCCAGGAGAAGGGGAGAGAGAGAGGGGAGGAGGAGGTGGGTGGTGAGAGGGGGTTGCTTGACCCGAGTGGGCAAGGCAAGGCACAGAATGAAGAGAAAGCAAAATGCACATGTTCTACAAAATGCACAAGCTTGCTCCTATCGCTTCCCCTGAGCGTAGGAGCCAAAGAGAATGAGCTGAAAAAGAAACACTGAAGGAAAGAAAAACACACACACACACACACACACACACAAACACACACACAAAGCGGACGAGTGCAGAGAGGTGAGGGAAGAAGTCATAACATTTATTAGCCGTCGAGCACACACAGTCTGCCAACCATAACCTTGCAGACCAGGGCCTTTTGGAGGACGCTAATAACGGCCTCGCACCTGTGGGGGGAGAGGTGGGTTCGAGAACACTAAGAGAGCCAGCCTTGGGCAGCCTTAGCCCAAGAGAGAGAGAGAGAGAGGGAGAGGGAGAACGAAAAAAAAATGGAGTGGGAGAGGAAGAAGAAGAAGGGGGAACTAAAGTGAAAAAATCTATTGAGGCAGCTAGTCAGTCAGACTTTAGAGTCTGATTGGTTGACACTGACTGCTGTAGCCTGCCACAGTGCTGGAGGACGGCAAGCAATCTCTCTTTCTCACAAAAGCAGCCCCAGCACCAAAGGCCTCCACAGGTCTTTCAGCAAGCCTTAACTTTCTCTCCAAGCAGGCTTTCAGACCATTCAACACCATCTGAATGCATTACCAGACAGCATTATACACAAAAGCTCCCTGTGTTCATTTGCCCATACTGAATCATCACCTTGCATTCTTAGTAATGGCGGGGTAAAAAAAAAAGTAAACTTCCCAACTGTGAGCCATTGCCTTTGGCGTCACTAAACACTGTTGTGACTTGTCAGGCGTCACAGCTTTCTTGTAAGGGCTCAGAGGAAGAGCGAGAGTTGAAATTCAAACAAATGATTTTTGTGTCGACCTAGGCACCCACGACTCTGGTAAACAGGCCAAACTACAGCAAACGCCTTGCTGTGCCAAGCTACTGTTATATCGTCACTTTGATGTTTAGGTGTGTGTGTGTGTGTGTGTGTGTGTGTGTGTGTGTGTGTGTGTGTGTGCGGGGAGGGGGTGATTGGGAGTTTTGTGTGGGGCAGGGGAAGGGGGGAAGTGGTGTTGAGACTCAGCTTATGGAAGCTGAGCAGGAAGAAGGGGAGGGCCTCATGAATGAATTAATTAGTCCTTGGGCGCGTTTTCCGATGACAGCTTGATCAGCGGCCTTGCGTGTCAGAGATAAGCCTTTCAACATCGCTGCCGTGACAACTGAGACGTGCAGCCCTTTAATGAGTCCAATTAACGGAAGGGTTTCACATCGAGGGGAGGGTGGGGGGCTGTGGTTGGGTGGGGGGGAGGCATTAGGTTTGTGGGGAGCAGAGTGAGTGGTGGTGGTGGAGGAGGAGTAGGGAGGCATCTCAAGATACAGTGGGAAAAGATGAGATAGAAGTCCATATAAAACACCTGACACAAATCACCTGAGTACAGTTGCACCCACACACATACATACACAGCCTCTTTCTCTCTGTCTCTCTCTCTCTCTGTCTCTTTCTTTGGTTTTTGGTCGCAGTTCAAGAAAGCTTTATTGAAATGAACGATTTAATAACATTATTTTCAAAAGCTCAATTCCATCCTCTCTCTCTCTCTCTCACACACACACACACACACACACACACACACCTTTTCCCTGGCCCCCGAGGTCCCCGGACCCCTGTGTTGTGTCAGAAAGATAAGGGCTCCTGGTTCTCTCTGGCTATGGGTTAATCACAGGCCCCGCTTGGCCCGTTCAGCCGATCATAATGCAGCTTAAGCAAAGTCCATTAAGCCTCGGCGCCCGGCCTCCTCTGCACCTATCTGTGCCACCACTCCACCTACACCTCCTCCGTCACCACCTCCACCACCTCTGCCATTGCTGCGGCTTATTAATGAACAGGCAGGAAGGACAGCAGCCGCTTCCTGGCACCTTTGATTAACCTTTATTGTTCATTACTCAGCCACTGTTAATGTGGCGGCGTGTGTTTCATTTCTGTTCCCCTCTTCCCCTTCCCCCAGGGTGGGATTCTTTTAATGTGTGATGGGACCTGCCTGCCTGGGTTCAAACGGGAGAGGGAACGACGTACGGGCCTGCGCGAGTGGAGGAGGTGAGACAGGCTGCTGCAGATACACACACACACACATACACACGCGGGCACACACACACATATACCCCTTTCTCCCACTCTCATTGGGAGAAGCAGTAGCTCAACAGCTTGAGCCATATTTCATTTTTTAAATCAGTCTGGCGCTTGGTGCTTTGTGAGCTCCTGAAAGCTCCCTGGAATCACCAGAGTGAGTGCATATAATAACAGCCCCGTCTGAGGAGACACGAAAGAGGGAGGGGATGAAGGAGGAGAGAGATGAAGAGGAAGAGAGTAGAGAGAGAAGAGCAGGAGGTGAGAGGAGAGAGGGAAAGGTGAGAAGGAGAGAGAGAAGAGCAGAGAGGAGGTTCTCTCATCAGATGGAAGGAATGAAGGAGGAAGAGGAGAAGAGGTATAGTAGCGGAGGAGGTGAGGCAGGAGGCAGGGTCCAGTGAGCACCTTTGTGTAGCCTTGTCTGCCCACTTTCTCTCTAAGTAAGCCAAAGCATGAATGTTTCATGAGCCCTTGTTGCCTGTCCAGTCTGGTCTGTCTCTCTCTCTCTCTCTCTCTCTCTCTCTCTCTCTCTTATCCCCCCCCCCCCTCTCTCTCTGTGTCTCTCCACCCCAGGTTTAGTACACCTTGAGCCAGACCATCAAAACTCAAAACTAAAAAAAAAACATGTCTCCTCCTTTCCTTTACTTTTTCACTCAGTTGAAAAAACATTTAAAGGTGGAGGGAAGAAAGTGTGAGAGAGAGAGAGAGAGAGAGAAGTGAGAGAGAGAGAGAAGAGAGAGAAGAGCTGAGGGCAGAGCAGACTTACTTAATGCATGAGAGTTTGACTTTAGTGTCAGTTACCATGGCAACACCTGTCTGCCTATAGCTATAGCGCTAGCGCGCTAGCTAGTAGTTAGTCCCCTGCTCTGGCCTTTGTACCCATCAACATTGGGTGTGAGAAACCAAACGCAAAAAAGAGACACAAACCAGCTCGGTCTAACCTTTCAAAAGTGAAGGCAAATGGAATGAGACACTGATATGAGCAGTTTATTGGAAACATATGAGGGACACGTGTAAGAGGATCACATAAAGCTCTGAGTCATCGTTTAGTCAGATGACATCTTGAACCCGTGTTGCTTCTGAAATGAGGCTGTTGAGAGGAGCTCCATCCAGCTGGTGCTCTCATTACAGACTAATGCAGTTTGCTGCACCTCTCCCTCTCTCTCTCCCTCTCTCTCTCCCTTCCTCGCTATTGCTCTCTGTCTATCTATCAACTCGCACGCAACCCCTCTGATCTCCTTCCCCTGTGCCCCTCATCCCTCCATCTCTCTCTCTTTCTCCATCTCTCCATCTCTCTCTCTCTCTCTCTTCTCCATCTCTCCATCTCTCTCTCCCTGCTCTGCAGGGACCCATTTGTCAAGGTCCGGTGCAGGCATGGAACTTAATGCAGCAAGACTGTGTATGTGTGTGTGTGTATGTGTGTTGTGTGTGTGTGTGTGTGTGTGTGTGTGTGTGTGTGAGTGAGGGGCGCAGGTGTTTATAGGCAAAGAAGCAGGTGGTGACGGTGCCTCTCAGTCTCTCTCTCCTTCACCATCCCTCCATTGCTCACTGTCTCAGACACTCTCTATCAACTTATCTCTCATCTCTCCTTCCCTCTCTCCTCCTCCTCTCTCTCTCATCTCTCCAGCACTCTCTCCTCCTCTCTCTCATCTCTTTTGCCCTCTCCTCCTCTCTCTCATCTCTATAGCCCTCTATCCCACCCCTCTCTCTCATCTTGCTCACTTTTCTGTTTCTCTCTCCCTCCCTTCCTCCCTCTTTCTATCTTTCACCCCCCCCCCCCAAACACACACACACCACACACACACACACACACTCTCAGAGGGAGGTTGAGTAACTGTAGACTGCCTCCTCTTGAGTCCTTATCAGAAACAGACAGAGCAGTGGCTCCCAGAGGGGTCACACACACAGTAGGGCCCATCACTCAGTGTGTGTGTGTGTGTGTGTGTGTTTGTTTCTGTGCATGTGTGTTTGTGTGTTTCTGTGCATGTGCATGTGTGTGTGTGTTTCTGTGCATGTGTGTGTGTGTTTCTGTGCATGTGTGTGTTTTCTGTGCATGTGTGTGGTGTGTTCCTGTGTGTGTGTGTTTCTGTGCGTGTGTGTGTGTGTATTTCTGTGCATGTGTGTGCGTGTGTTCCTGTGCATGTGTGTGTGTGTGTTTGTCCTGGCATAGAGGTGAGCTATTCACAACCTCCTAAGTCTATCAGCTCCAGAACACCACAGCGAACTAAAGCCAGTCAGAAAAGCTCTATCTGCAAAGACAGCTACCTCACCACACTCACACTAATTAAAAAGAGAACAAACACCCATGACGAAACATACATCTCTCTCTCCTTCTCTCTCTCTCTGTAGCGTACAACCAAAGGCCCTTCGATCACAGGCTCCGTAGCCCTGCACAGCATGGGGATGTAGGTGTTGTTTTTACTTCTGTTCTGCCATTGAAACCTTTGAGATGCCAATTCCACACTCGAGAGGGGGAGACGGGGAGGGAGGATGGATGCTTTGTTAGTTTAGTGCTCTTGTGCGATTGAACGCAGGGCTGCTGCAGTGGGGTGTAGTTTAGAGGCGGCGACACACTACCCCCTTCTCTGGGGTCCGTGTGCGGTCAGGCCTGCATTGACCAGGTCTGCTGGGTCTCTTGCTGGGTCTCTCGCGCTCCATTTCCTCGTCTTTTTGGTGGAGTCCCCCATTTCTGGGTCAACGCTCGTTCCATCCGCCTTCAGAAGCATGCTAAAGACGAGTCGCCGCCCCCCCCCACACCTTTTTTTTTTTTGCAAGGCGGCCGTTGCCATGGAAACCACCCTCGCCCCTCGCGCCCCGCTCTGCTCTGTGCTGAGGTATTTACCGTGTGGCAGGCACAGGCTTCGCTATTTTCCTCCAAATCCGTTCATTCATGCAATATTTATAACACCCCCCCCCCCGCCTCTATTACCAAAAAAAAACAAAAAAAACAGATGCTGTGTGCTTGTACCAGTCATGTGTGTGATATTCTTTTAAACCTGGTCAATTGACTTGCCAGTGTTTTTGCTGTTTTTCACTTTTACTTTTTTGTTTTTCTCTCTCATTCTCTCTCTCTCTCTTTGTTTGTGTGGCTAGGGCTTCTTTTACTTCTCATCTGCTGAAGCATGAATCCCTCCCCTGAGTTGAAATGAAATGAACAGATTTATTGTAAAACAAACATGAAGACACTCTCTCTCTCTCTCTCTCCCTCTCCCTCTATTGCCCTTTCTCTATCTCTCTTCCTCCTGCTCTCTCTCTCTCTCTCTCTCTCTCTCATCAAGTGCCCTCTGAGATAACTTATAGTGTTTAATCAATTTTGCACAGGAGAAAACTTTAAGATTGAGTTTGTGTCACTGTCAAATGGACTGTAAATTGAGAACAAAATGCACATAAGGTATCCAAAGATTCACCTTCTCTTTTTCTCTCTCTCTCTCACACACACACACTCTCTCCCTCTCCCTCTTTCTCTCTCTATCGCTCTCTCTTTCTCTCTCTCACACACACACACACACACACACTCTCTCCCCTCTCTCTCTCTCTCTCACACACACTCTCTCTCCCTCTCTCTCTCTCTCTCACACACACACACTCTCTCCTCTCCCTCTTTCTCTCTCTATCTCTCTCTTTCTCTCTCTCACACACACACAAAACACACTCTCTCTCTCCCTCTTTCTCTCTCTCTCACACACACACACTCTCTCTCCCTCTCTCTCTCTTCTCTCTCTCTTTCTCTCTCTCACACACACACACACACACACTCTCTCTCTCCTCTTTCTCTCTCTCTCTCTCTCACACACACCACTCTCTCTCTCCCTCTTTCTCTCTTTCTCTCTCTCTCTCTCTCTCTCCTCTCTCACACACACACTCTCTCTCCCTCCATCTTTCTCTCTCTCTCTCTCTCTGTCATTCCGATAGAGGTAATGGGAATATTTGCTTGGAATAGCCTCAGTGGGGGTCTGTGTCCTCAAAGTCTAGCCCATCTCCCGAGACGCCATCTTGTTTACCAGAAAGCCGTCAGCTGTGGATGATCACAGGCCACCACAGGACCAGCTCAAAAAGAATCTTTAAAACCTCCATGAATCTTTCACTGGCCCTGAGTATATGCCAGTGAGTTCTGCTGACTTCTTAAGGAGGCCGAAACTTTTATTTCAGGCTGAATATTTAGGGTGGCAGTGCACTCAGATCAATTATTATTAAAGAAGGCTCGTTTGGAATGAGCTGAACACCCGTCAGGGCTCCTTGTGATGACCCAGTTTCAGAGTTCTCCCTCAAAGTGAATAGGAATACAACACTCATCAAAGCAACAGCTGGGCCAGTGCAGCACTACACTATACGTGAACTCCTTCAGCACCATAGGTGCAATGCTACAGGTTCTCATGTAACCTTTGTTATTTTCTCACAAAAAACACCATCTTCTGTCGACTCATGAAACTTATTCTCCACGGTTACGTTATTACATCAATAATAGCTTACTGCTGCTTATTGCATACATACAATTACATACATATTACATTAAACACCTTTCATACTTACATACATACTGTTACTTATTACTACTGAATTAGCTTGTTGTGCCATGCTCTACACCATTATAATATTAATGTTTCCTTTTGCTATGCATGTTCCAGAGTCTATACTCTTATACTGAAACATATGCCATGTGTAATATGACATTTCATACTTACCCTGTACACTGTATACTGTACATTGTAGCTACACTTTATGCTACGCTATGCTACCACTGTGCATCATCACAAATGATGGGAGGGGAGCTTTGGGCTTGTAGCCTTGAAGGGAGAGTAACAACACTTGCTCCGTTCACAGTATTACAACCTCTTCCACTCCCGCAGAGTCCATAGACGTTATACACAGACTTGCACTGAGGAACGGGGTCATAACCCCTTACTCCAGCTGAGGGATGCATCGTATATCTCCAGAAATATGTCCACCATTTCACTTGTCTGTCCAGCTCAGTATGAATGGCTGTGATATACAGTGTAGTGTGTAAGGGGGGACTGGTCAACGTCCAGAGGGATCCTCACCAGAGGCTGGATGAGGGAAGTGAGGTGTGAGGAGTGGGAGAGAGGAGGAAGAGGAAGAGGAGGAGGAACACAATGAAAAAAAATCATATGGAACTGATGGCAGACTTTATGCCACTTTCTTTCTTTTTTTTCCCTCCCCACTTTCAGGAGCCTTGCTGTGGATCTCGTTGCATAAGCGGCTGTGCTCCTACCGGGTGGTGTTTGTTAATGAATGATTGCACCTCTTTGCTTTCTCCAGCAGCTGTGTGTTTACCATGACTGTGCCTCAGTTTGAGACAACAGCAGAGAACAGAGCGGCACGCTGCCAATGCAGAATTTTTTTTTCCCTTGGCCTTGTGCCACAGTGCCTGGTAAACAGCATTAATCAGAAAATACTCAAGTTCTCCCTCAGACATGCAGAAAAAAACATCCACAACAAACAAACGTGTATGTTTACAGACACTTTACTGTGGATTTTGTACCCCAGAACTGCTTCTAAATGCTGGTCTGCATTTCTGCATATAACCATTGATCTTTAGCGACTACGTCAGCATGGTATATAATGTATGTCTCTCCTATAGGCTGACCTCAGCAGCTAGTGTTATATATGCCTCTGTTACCTATCTGCACCCCACCCCCCACCCCCCACCCCCCATCCCTCCATCCACCCCTCTAGCCCTGTGGGATCATGGGTAATGGTCTGGAGCAGCATGGCGAGTTGGGAAATGGGCTCTTGACCCCTGACCCTACTGGGGGGTTAGTGGGCTTTCTCCGCCATTGCCGTGGAGATTAGGGGAGATGCAGAGGGCCGTCCTGTGGAGTGAGGCGGGCTCTTTATCACTGATGCTGGTAAACCTGCAGGCATCCGCGCAGGCATGAGCGATTACGGCGTGGCTGAAGTTACGAGGTCAGGCGGTCAGTATATTGGCTCGATGGTTTGATCGCACATTCCATACCCTTGTAGCCTGTCTTTTTGTCCCTTCAAAGACTATATGAGGCTATAAAGAAGGCTACAAGAATCAAACCAGTATCAGAAAAATGGTGTGGAGCCCATGGTTTCAAAATGAAACAGAGACACTGTTTACCCCATAGATATGAAGTGGATCTTTTTTCACTGTATTTCTAGGGCTGTTTGCTGGTCTGCACAGCCAAGAAGTGAGTGGACTGCAAGCGACTGGGTTCCCCCTGGGGATTCAAATGCCTATATGGTTGCCACTTTACCTTGACCTTGTTGGAAAACATGAGGTCAAGGAAGGATAAAAAAGATGAATTCATTAGGACTCAGGAAAAGACAACTTCGATTTTAAGAGAATCCGAAGAGTCCGTACCTAGGGAAAAGCAGGTGTTATTGATCTGGGCCAAGTTGATTGGTTGATGTTCATAGTGCAAGGAAATGAGACCTTTCATGCCTCCTTTCGCTTCTTAAGAGTCGCCTGTGTTCGCTATGCTAAAGGAGGTTTGAAAAGGAAGCCTTGAAGCATCTTTCCTAAGCATTTCAAGAATCTGAACTGTTCTTGCCTCTAGAAGTTTCTGGGTCACTTCATTAGAAAAAGAACTTTGTGAAGCAAAAAAAAAATGCAAGCAAATAGAGAAAGAGACTTTATCAAAGGGAGTTACCCACAGCTCACGCTATTGTAATGTAGGACACAAAGTTAGCATGGAAACTTTAAACAAAACGTCAATAAAAAACTGCCATTAAACGGAAACACAAACATGTTTTGTGTAACCAAGGTCATCTCATGTGGCCCACCCCTGGGTTCAAACCCACGACCTCACAGCAACATCGGTCAAGAGCCGAGCACACTAACGCATCGACTGTAAAGCGATGCTAGCTGTCTAACAGGCTAGCTGACTAACAGGCTCTTGAGATGTCAGGAGGGAGTTTCATTACTATTATACACACAGCTAGGCTAGCTGGCATCTGTTACATTTGCAACCTGACTTTAGTGTTGTAGTGGTGTGCTTTAGAGCTGTAATGCATGACTTTAGTGCTGATTTATCACAAGTGAAGTCCTAATCCTGAATATAGCAGTTTGAGCATTCACAGCTTTGCAAACTCAATCACTTACCATATGTCAGTTACACCTTTGAGAGTTCAGAGCTTAGTCTTCCTCTTTCTCTCACTCCCTCTCTCTCGCTCTCTCTCTCTCACACTTTTCGTTATACCTCCCTCTTCTTAATGTTCTCTCTATCTCTGTGTGTTTCTGCAACCAACCCTTTCTCTACCTCCATCTTCACCTAAACCACCCCCTCCCCAAACACGCACACACACACACACACACACACACACACACACACACACACACATTCGTGATTCTGTCTCACTTTAGCGAAGCACAACAGTCATTAGCATTCCGCCAGCACTGCCTCGTCTAAAAACTTCAAGCGCACCGGCGTGACAATTAAGCGGCTACTGAGAGATAATTTAGTTGAAAAAAAGTTAGCGCAGCTGCATCTCACGAACCTAACGACTGCAAATGAATGAGGGAGGCATTGGGTGGGTTGCAGAAGGAGGGGGTAATGGGGAATGTTAGCGAGGGGTGAGGAAATGAGAAAGGGAGGGAAAGAGAGAGAGAGAGAGAGAGAGAGAGAGAGGGGTGGTGGATGGGTAGAGGGGGGTGAGGGAGTGATGGATGAAGAATGGTGAGAGGGAAGAAAAGAAAGGAAGATAGAGGGAGAGGGAGAGAGGGAAATGTAAAAAAAAAAAAAAAAAAAAAGAAAAACAACAGCACGGAACCCCAGGCTCCCTTCAAAGCTGAGAGAGAAAGAAACTCATCTTGTCTGAAGATGAGGTTTGGGGGGTGGGGGACGTGGTAGGTGTGTAGGGTGTCTCATTGCATTCCCCAGGTGCTACATTGCACTTCTGTCCATGTTTGCTATGTCGGGGAACTTTCTATTCTTCTGTTTTTTTGTTTTTGTTTTTTTTTTTATTCTTACCACTTCTCTTTTTTTGACAAAAGTCAAGGTAAGAAACTTTTTTATTGCTATTATTTTTGGCACTGGGGCTTGTCTCTGTGTTCCCTCTAATACCAAAAAGTTTTTGTCTTGCACTCAATCAGACTGCACTTGTCTAGGGGTCCGTCAGACTTCTTTTTTTTTTTTTCTTCCTTTCTTTCCTCATATAGGGAAGAGGAAGATGAGTGAAGAGGAGGATGAAGAGGAGGAGGACGAGGAGAAGGAGCAGGGGAGGGAGGCAGAAAGGAAAAGAGGATCAGACTAGAAGATGGATGGGAAGATTCAGGCAATTATATATGAAAGCTCAAACAAAGATTGTGTGTGTGTGTGTGTGCGTGTGTGTGTGTGTGTGTGTGTCACGTGTAACATGCATACAAGCGCACACACACACACACACACACACACACACACACACACTCTTACAGAGTGCTGTCAAATGATGGGAAGAAAGGTATAGCGACAAAAAAGAAATGCACAGGGTGCACACACAGCATCCACACATATCATTGCAATAACACAAGAGAACACCCACACATATACACACACTTTATACAGGAAAAAGAACTGTGAATTCACATCTACATGCACATACACACACTTTGCCACTCTGATTTCACAGGAGGAAGAACAGAACACATTTTGTACAGGAGGGAAAGCAGTAAACACACACACACACACACACACACCCATCTCACAGGTTTGTATTTCTCAAGGTGTTTCTGGCTGAGAATAGGGAAGGGCTGTAATGGGAGAAGACAGATTGAGGTCAGTCTCATTTTCTCTCGCATCCCTCTCTCTCTCTCTTTCTCTGTCTCTCTCTCTCTCTCTCTCTCTTTCTCTCACTCTCTCCCTCTCTGACAAACACACGTACACACACATACATTCAGCCCCTTCACCAGAGTAGATATGTAAAAAAAACAAAAATGCTGCAGTTATCATGCTGCACGACAAACAGAAAGCAGCGACAGAGAAAGAGAGAGAGAGAGAGCGAGAGAAAGAGAAAAGAAAAGTTAGGGAAGGAGGGAAGGAAGGAATAGAAGAAGAGGATGGGAAGACATCAGGCAAACATGTTGAGGTGGAGAAGTAACTGACAAAGAGAGAGAGAGTGACAGAGGCATGAATGGCAAGGATGGAGAGAGAGAGAGAGAGAGAGAGGGAGGGAGGGGAATGAGAAACGAGTGCAGGGGCTTAGAGGTTTTAAAGGGGTGGGCCAGGGGTAGGGCAGAAGCAGATCCACAGACAAATGGGATTTTAGCGAGATCAAACAGGAGGAATGTCACGCCACACCTGCGGGGGACCACTGGCCCACTTACGCAGGAGCTGCATCACAAACAACTCAAAGGCAAAAACAATGCAGTGCAGACAGCTGTGCATTCACGCGCATTCACAGGCATCAAGGTGGAAACAGTCCCCTGTACAAATCAATGGAGATGACTGCAGAGTGACAGCACACACAGGCACGCACGTGCTTGTATACACACACACACACACACGCGCGCGCACACACACACACACGCGCGCACACAAACATGTGCATGCATGCTCATAGACACTCACATGTACACACGCACTTGAACACACACTTGTGTTTTCCATAGCTCCGTAACTCCTCTGTGTAGATTTGAGGCTTGAAAGCGCATCTGTTGGAAAAGTTTGAAGGCTCCTCACTGCGCTTGTGCTCGTGTGCTGTTAATGTATCTTGGCTAGCACACAAACTGAAGGGCCCTATGCAGATTTCCGTGAGTGTGTGTGTGTGTGTGTGTGTGTGTGTGTGTGTGGTGTGTGTGTGTGTGTGTGAGTGTGTGTGTGTGTGTGTGTGTGAGAGAGAGTGTATGTATGTGTGTGTGTGTGTGTGTGTGTGTGTGTATGTGTGTGTGTGGTGTGTGTGTGGAGTGTGTGTGTATGTATGTATGTGTGTGTGTGTGTGTGGAGTGTGTATGTATGTGCATGTGTGTGTGTGTGTGTGTGTGTGAGTATGTATGTAGAGTGTGTATGTATGTGTGTGTGTGTGTGTGTGTGTGTGTGTGTGTGTATGTATGTGAGTGTGTGTGTGGAGTGAGTGTGTGTATGTATGTATGTGTGTGTGTGTGTGACTGTGTGTATGTGTGTGGTGTCTTTGGGAACCTGTCTATGAAAGGATTAACACCAAACAAACTGGCCTACAGCTATACTGCTGTCTCTCTCCCCGCAAAGTGCATCCGTGTCTTGCTTGCAACTGCATGACCCTGTGAAGACGTGTGTGTGTGTGTGTGTGTGTGTGTGTGTGTGTGTGTGTGTGTGTGTGTGTGTGCGATAAGCCACAAGCTTCTTGTCACTGGAAAAGTAAGTTATGTGGAGTTTAAAACTTGACTTTGTTGAGTTCTGACCTTTTCTGGTGCTTCTGTCGAGAGTTAAGAGTGTGTGTGTGTGTGTGTGTGTGTGTGTGTGTGTGTGTGTGTGTGTGTGGTGTGTGTGTGGTGTCCCAAGATGATCTATGTGAATGGATAAATGGCAAAAAAAAGTTCAGTACACTGTCTCTGTCTCTTCCGGCAGCTTTTTGCTCCATGTCTTTGTGTCTTCCTCTTTCTACCTTTTCAGAGTTCCTCCCCGAGCGCGGCCTTCAAATGTGACGCCTCCTTTTCACTCTGCAGTGAGGTCTCACTCCAAAGAGCCTCTTCAGCTCACTCGTCCTTGCCTTTCAACTACCTTCTTTCTTTCCACTATAAGGGAAATGAGAAGAACTTGAAATGAAATCCAAAAGTCAATTATCTTGTTGTGTGAAAACAGATTTGGGGTTGTCAGAGAACAAGCAGTTCGTTCGTTTATTCACTTTTGTGCCTGCAGTTGGCCACATGAACGCGATGAAAGAATGAGAGAAGAGGAATAAAATGAAATATTGAAAGTGACTGCAGAGACCTTATTGAAATGAATTATTTTCATGGAATCTTTTGTCATATCCATCTCATATCCTGAAGTCTTTCACTGTAAACAAAATAAATCCTTGATCCTGACTCGCGCTGATAAGCCACAAGCTTCTTGTCACTGCAAAATGTAAGTTATGTGGAGACTTAGACCTTCTGATGAGTTCTGACCTTTTTTGGCGCCTTGAACTGCTCTTGTTGAGAGTTGAGAGACAGTGTGTGTGGCGTGTGTGTGTGTGTGTGTGTGTGTGTGTGTGTGTGTGTGTGTGTGCCTGTTCATTGAATTTATGAACATCATTGTCCTGTCAACAATACTTTAATAGTATGTGAACACACACATTTGCCTGCATATGCATGTGTGTGTGTGTGTGTGTGTGTGTGTGTATGTGTGGTCCATTACCTGGTTCATTTATAGGCCAGCTGACATGTCATTAGACGGGATTGTTTGCGTCGTGGTTGTTGCGGGTGTTTTACGGTCGTTCCCCAGGTGGCTGTTGAGATGGGGTAGCATTCTCATTTCAGTCATCTCTCTCTCTTTCTCTCTCTCTCTCTCTCTTTCTCTCTCTCTCTCTTTCTCTCTCTCTCCCTTTCTCTCTGCTGAGCAGGTGTCAGATGAAAAGCACAGTGAAGGAGTAGACGGTACTGATGTTATCGGCGCGTCTCTTATAACTAGACAAGCGCTGGTGGAAATGCATTCGCATGGGGGTGTTGGAGGGGTGTGTGTGTGTGTGTGTGTGTGTGTGTGTGTGTGGAAGGAATTGAGTGATGCGTAAGATGTCAGCGCTCGACCATGCATCTGTCTCATTTGCAGTGTAAGACACACTCAGCTCTGTAGGTACAGAGAGAGCCAGGAGAGTGTTACAAAAAAGGATCACTCACTGTCTGTATGTCTCTCTGTGTGTGTGTGTGTGTGTGTGTGTTTCTCTGGCACAATGCAAGCAGACTTTTAATGCCTGTGCCAAGCCAGGTGCACAGCAGACAGTGCTTGCTTGGCAACTGTGTTTGTGTGTGTGCCAGTGTGTGTGTGTGTGTGTGTGTATGTGTGTGTGTGCATGTGTGCCAGTAAGTGTGTGTGTGTTTGTGTGCCAGTGAGTGTGTGTGTGTGTGTGTGTATGTATGTGTGAGCGTGTATCTGAGCTGAACACCTGACTCGCTGACCTAGACCACTTGAATCTGAGGCGTGTGTTAGGTTGGGGTGGAGGGACAGCCAAGTCACGTGCTGGACCAAGCCACTGGACTGATAGAATGACCAGTCAGCTCAGAACAGCTCTAATTTATGTGTATGTGTGTGTGTGTGTGTGTGTGTGTGTGTGTGTGTGTGTGTGTGTGTGTGTGAGCAGCTCTAATATATACTGCAACAGCCAAACTCACATTCACAGCTGTGGCCCCTCTCCTGGTTCCACAGCCACAGCACATTATCATAGCAAGGATACGCACACACACACACACGCGCACACACACACACACACACACACGCACACATTCACATACAGAGAGAGAGAGAGAGAGAGAGAATTTCATTACTTCTACTTTAACATGCTCTCTGCTTTCTCTAACCTGCTCCCCCCTAACACACGCACACACAAACATACACACACACATACAATCACTCAGGCACACATTTTATCATGAACTCAGGCTTTGTCTCTGAGTTACCCTACATGCACAAACACACACACACACACACACACCTGTCCACAGCCTTTACCCCCCCTCCTGCCCAGTCCCATCTCCTGTAGGGTGGGGGTCTGGGCTGTCCCATGCTGGAGCCCAGCAGGGTGGGCTAGCGCCCGCCGTCCCCACCTGACAGGGTGTCAATACAAAGCAATTTACAAGCACATGAGAAATCGACCCCAGATAACAGGCAATTTCTGCGCTCGGCTGCTTCTTGGGGAGAAAGCGCCCCAAAAGCCTAAGAGGGGGTAAGGAGGAGAGGAGGAGGGGGAGGAGGAGGAGGAGGAGGAGAGGATGAAAGAGGAAGAATGAGAGAGAGGAGGAATGAAGACCTGGGACAGGACCAGAGATGGGGTAGCTGTCGTCATGGACACTGAGGACTCATCTAGTTCCAAAAGATGTTTTTGTTGCACCTCCACTGTCTTTGTCTGCTGAGGGGGCTGAGAAGCCATGACTACCAAATAGGGAATAACATGGATAAGCACAAAGAAGTGTGCATATGTCCACAAAAATGTGTAGCGTTTTCACATGCACATTTACATGAGACTGCACAAGTACAAGTGCATGCATCTGGTATTGTTTGTGTGTGTGTGTGTGTGCGTGTGTGTGTGTTTGCGTGCGTGTGTGTGAGTGAGAGTATGTGCATGTGTGTGTGTGCACGAAAAATTGTGTGTTTTCGACTATCTGTGGGTTGCCGCGCTTGTAACCAGCCTGATGCCATCAGTTCTCAAACAGGCTTTGTTGTGTAGAGTGGCGACGTCTCAGTCCTCAAACAGGCTTTGTTGTGTAGAGAGTGGCGACATCTCAGCTGCAAAGTTCTCGGTTTTTGTTCTCGTCGTGGAGACAGTCGCACAGGAGATGCACAGATAGACAGACTGAGAGAGGAGAGACAGACTGAATGATACGCAGACAGACAGACAGACAGATTGGCCATCAGACAGACATATAAACAAACAGGCATACAGAGAGAGGAGTGTTAGACAGAGGGACAGACTATGGGGAAAAAAGCCTACAGGTGACGGAGGAGATAATGATCTCATTCTTTTTCTTTTTCTCTATTACACACACACACACACACACACACACACATTCCATCTCTTTCTCTCTTTCTGTCCCCTACATTTATCACTTGCTAGCCCTGTCTCTCGCCCTCTGTGGACCAAGGGTCACACCTGCACACACGCATGCACGCACACACACACACACACTAACGCACACACACACACACACAAACACACACACAGACCTCCTTTTTCTATCACCTCCATTCATCAATGACTGTCCTTTCAGACCTCTACTCTATCTCTTTCTGTCTTTTTCTCCCCCTTTATCTCTCTCTCTCTCTCACACACACACACACACACACACACACACACACAAACACACAGAGGGCACAAGAAAAAAAAAAAGAGAGATTTACGCTCTCGTCTCCTCACTTTCGATTTTACAGTACTTGATACTCATCTCAGATGGTGTCGGTCTACCAGCTTAATTATTTACTTCAGCAATAATGTTAATAACACCTCCCTGCTGCTGAAGAGAGAAAAATGTAATTTGTTTTGTAACTCACATCACAGTATCACTTTACAGCCGAGTTAAAAGTGATTTTTATGTGAAATTCTTATCAAAAAGGGAATGATTTGCACATGAATCCAGCTGTCAGAAAAAGCAGCCCACAGAGAGAGACTGATTTCTGAGCTTCACAACAAAGAACAGCGCAAGTTAATCAACACGGAACAAAGCAGTGTTATCGACAAACAGTTTCTTGTAATTCAGTTTGATTCTCAAAACAGAAGATTGAATCTGAATGTTAATTAAAGCATTCAATATGTGCAATCACCTGAAATCTGTGGGGAAGCTTTTGAACGCAACCAAATCAAGCGCCACTGACTGTAAACAGCCACACGAGCCTCACAAAACTCAGAACTCGGAAAGATTAGGTGAAACAATAAAAGCTGCAACTTGGTTGTTTAATTAGTACAAGCAGACTGTTGAAACAGTTGGTGGAGTTTAACTGCTCTGAAGTGTCGTCTCTATCAGCGTATCAACATTTGGCAGATGAGCAGGCACTTGGCCGAACCCTCTCTTCCAGACAGCCCTTGGCCCTGAGTCATCTGATCATCCATTAAACATCATACGCGTCCCACGCTAGTCCCTAGCCTACACTATGAAAGCCTCCTGTCATGATCTTTCCATCACTTCATCAGAGAAGAGAGTTTTACTCCCCCCCCACCCCCACCCCCAGTCACATAACACAGCTGTGATTACAGAGGCCGAGTCTGACATGCTCTCTCACCTTCACCGTGGTTGACCGGCCAGAGGGCACCGAGGACCCGCTTTGCATGGCCAGTAGCTGGCCAGAGGAATGCCTGCAGGAGTGTCTGACATCTATTTCATCACGATTGCGCTGCACCCCCCGCCCTCAACACACACACACACACACACACACACACACACACACACACACTTCCCCCAGTGACATTCGGCATGCCACACGCTCTCAGATGATTTATTTATTTGTGTTTATGTAATGAATTATATATCTATATTGTGTCTGATGATTAATTCAATCAACCGTGCATTATTTATGAATGCAGAGCGGGAAGAGGGGTGTGGACCCTTGTGTTTGGGGATAGCAGCAGGACCTGATAAACATTTGCAGTGATCACAGATGCCGGGAGTGGACAAAAGAGGTGTATGTTTGTGTGTGCGTGCGTGCGTGTGTGTGGGTGTGAGTGTATAATGGAGGAATAGAGAAAATGTGCCAGTGTGTTACAATACCTGTCATAACCACTGGTTTACTTTGTTGGCCTGAAAAAGTAAAAGAGAGATAATGACCAGACAATCAATGCGACAATGGAAGCTATTTCATGAAGAGTCCTTGTCAAATCATCATTTGCCCTCCCATTCCTGAGTCATGCACACTACCCTATACTCTATGAATGCTTTATTGACTGGTAGACTTTACTTTTATTTTGTTTTGTTTTATTCTTTTTTCTACCCCTTTGTCATCATCAAGCTTTCCTCTATATTTTTCCTTTCCTCCATGTGGTCCTTACTCATTTTTGTTCTGTTTATCATTGCAGAGAGTCACCAAACTTCCTCACAATGCCTCATAATGCCTCACAATGCCTCACAATGTCAAACATCTTAAAATAACAGTCTTCACTCATCATAGGTGCTGTCTTTCATCAGAGTGTGGGCGTTAAAAACCAAACTAGCTACGAGCTCTTTCTGCTTTTGTCGCCGAGTCCTCCGGGCCCCCTCTTTAATTTGTGTTATTTGTTTGTGAGTTTCATCTGTGGAAGATGCTTATCAACAAACAAATCTCTAGCCTGATTTGTGTCTAATCTGTTCTATATCCCAAAGCCATAGATAAGAGCAATGCACCCCCTTCCTCCCCAACACACAACACACAACACACACACACGCACACACACAAATCCTCTGTAACAATGGGCAACGATCTTCACAGCACATTACAGTGTCTCTTGTGTTTGGGGGAAGAAAGAGCGCTGTGATGGACAGGTAGATACCAGCCGTATGACGCTGTTGACTTTGTGCCTCCCTTTGTTGTCTGAGAGAGTGAAAGTGGTTTCAGACAAGAGGATGCGGGAACAATCAAGGCTTTTTGTGTCTGTGTGCAAGGGGAAGGATGCTTTACCAGGGAGGGAGTCTCGCGAGCACGTGCAAATGGAACAAGGGAGAGAGGGAAGTGAAAGAATGAGAGTGAAAAGAGTTAGAGAGAGAGAGACAGAGAAAGAGTTTAGAGTTGGAAGTAAATGAAAGGAATTGGTCAGAGGAACTTGGCAAAAGTGCAGTTGATTCCCAGTTCAGTGGGGTTTTCTCTCTCTCTCTGTGTGTGTGTGTGTGTGTGTGTCTGTACTTAAAGTAGTAGTGCAGACTATTTTTGACCATAGCCCTGTTGTTCAAGGTCACTGTGTGCTGCTGGTATAAAAAAGAGTAAGAAAATCTGGTGCAACTTTTCAACTTTAGCCCGAATTGTGAACCAGCAGCTAATGCTAACTGAATAAGGCCAAGGAAGATTAAATTGAAAGAGAGTTTCATAGCTGCCGTTTCTCTCTCTTGAGACTATCGCTTTTAGTCAAAACTGACATTAAAGCAAAGTAGATCTAGGGTTGGAATGATTTCAGATTGCCAGAGCTCAGAGTGGCAGTTGATGAACACACCCAGAAGAATCCTTCTGTAGAATTTTTCTGTGGATTTAATAGACTGTAAGGGATAACTGCCACCGAGATGTCTCGAGGTACGGCATTGATGGACAGAGACAAAAGAACTCTGCAACATGAAGCACAGTTGTTCCTTGAGAACAACTAACCACAAAACATTTTAGAATAACAGATACCTTTAAAGCATTAGTAACACTTAGTAAATAATGAACTAATTATGAACAAAACATTTATATAGATTTGTAAATGATTAAGAAACAATCATTTGAATATTCCCCCCAAAGCAATGATTTTCACCAATTTCAGCAGTTGATATGTTGTCGATATGGGCAAAATGATTGTTTTTTGGGAGAATATACCGTCATTTAAATATATATAACATATTAACATAGCATTTCTTAATCATTTACAAATCTATATAAATGTATTGTTAATAATTAGTTCATTATTTACTAAGTGTTACTAATGCTTTATAAGCATCTGTTATTCTGAAGTGCAAAATTGCTGTCTTGGTCACAATGGCTCTCCGGGTGGGCAAGTGAAACAAATATCAGTTTAGTCATGCCACCAAGTTGAATGCGGTCCAGTGTTCCGGTATCATGGGATTGAGTTGACCAAAAATCACACAAAAAAATACCACTTGAATGAAACCTATATGGTCATGCTGTACCAGCACTAGAGAGAGTCATTATAACTGACTGCGTGCCACTGATGTCAAGTTGATATTAAATATCTGATGCCCTGTTTACATGTAGCCGGGTGTCTGTTAAAACGCATATTTATTTGTGTGGTTACGCCCATCAACTCCATGTAAACGTAGGTTTTAATCATTGAAACTGAAAAGCCTACTTTTGAAAACTCCAGCCAAAGTAGAGATCTCTGAAAACCGCAGCTTCAGACACTGCGTGTGTATGGGGAAAACTGAGTTTTAGCACTGGGACGTGATGGTCCATCTTCAGTTTTCTGATCTCTGGTTGGCTATATTTGTGGCTATGGTGGCTGGTGGCTAAATTTGGCTGTATTTGTATGATGTGTTTTGATGGTCTTCACCAGCTCTTTTTCAGCATAGTGTGAAGAGGATTTTTTTTTTAATGCGGAGGAGGAGAATATATCTGTTTTCATAAATACCCAGGCAGGGTGTAGGTGCACACTGGAGTGTGTCAGGGACGCAGTCATCCTAGAGACAGAGGGTGGCACTGGAGCTCCTATATAGACACAGGCATAGTTATGTATATACACACAGACAGACACACAACATACTCTCTCTCCCTCTTTCTCTCTTTCTTCTCCCTTTCTTTTAAAGGCACACTTTGGCAACACACAGACACAGACACACACACACACACGCATGCTCATTACAGAGATACCCGATTGTGTTTTCTGCCCAGTGTATTCCAGTTCTCTCTGTCCCTATGCCATTTTAAGGGTTTCGTCTCGCCCTCTCACCTGCTCTTTCTTCAAATTTCCGATCTTCTCCATCCTTTTTTTTACCGCTGTCTGCCTCTCCATCTGTTTACCTATTCCTCATCGTTCTCTCTTTTCCTATGTGTCTTTTCAACATCCCCCCCTCCTCCTCCATTCCTTGCTTGCACTGTCTCCTGGCAGAGAAACTTCTGATGCAAATCCTTAAAAGGGCAGAACTGCAGGGTAAGCTGTCTATCGCCGTGGCGATGGGGTAAGCTGTCTATCACCGTGGCGATGGGGAGTGAGAGAAATCCATTTTTCATAGAGGGTCTGGACTGGCATCCCCCAGTGCAATGCATTTGATATCAATATATCGGGAGTAAGAGAGGGGGGAGAGGGAGAGACAGAGAAAAGGCAAACAGTTGGGAGGGAGAAAAATGGAAATTTAAGAAACAGTTTGAAAAAAGAAGAGGTGTTCCGATTGCTCTTGCTTGACATGGATGTATGAATTTTTAAGGCTGTATGGTTGTATAACATCGCTAAACTTCCTCCAATCCCATTAAAGCAGAAGGAGTGGACTTGGGTGAGGCGTGAAAGTTCGATCACCTCACATCTGACCTTGAAGAAAAGGCTCCCTATCACAAAATGCCACTAGTCACTTGGGAAATGGCTTGTTTTAAAGGGCCTCATGCATGCCTCAATGCTCTTCATCCACCACTGTTGCAATATCATGTGCTACTTATACACATTTTTCCCAGGTTTCCATTTAGAACCATGCTGGGCTTATAAAGCTAGCCTGCAATGATTTTGTTTGACCACTTGAAAAGTTCAACAAGAGAGCTAATGTTTACTGTTCTCTCAAACCAACAGGCTATAGCGCCTTTCTGTGGCTGCTCTTGTTTGGACACTGGCTCAGCAAGAGAAATGGGTTTTATCATTGCCAAACAGTTGATTTCTCTGCAGGTGTTCACTGGGGATCAGGAAGATAACATCCATCTGAAATGGTGTGCTACAGCCATATTGATACTGAAAGTAAGGTTTATTACAGCAAGCTATTACCAAAATGTTACTGACATAGTAAAAGTGTCATGGCATGCAATATATTACTATATCACATGAAGGCAGTGCTTTTGTCTTCTGTCTGGCCATGATAAATGATTTAGAAAGTGTGTATATGTGTGTATAGATCGTTTCAAGAGAGTTCAATTACTAGCATCATAGCTCTTCCAACAGGGTTTCTGTTTTAGCATTCCATATGGCTGTTTGATGTGATACAAACGTAGCAGAATTGTTTTGTTCTGATTGTTTTTGTTGAAACAGTCAATATGTGTGTGCATGTTTATGTCTTTCTGCTCTAGTACGCGTGTATCTCCCTGCCTGCATGTGTTTCAACCTGACATGTAATGGGCAAGTCTTCCACAGGACACACACGCACTGAGCATGATCATACAGGCACACCCGCATGCGAGAGAGAGAGAGAGAGAAAGTGCCCACTTTCCACAGAGTGACAGGCCAGCAGGCGTTTCTGTGCAGCTGTTAGCACCTGCTTATATACACATTAGTTGTGCATGGCTACCAGCAGGATTATAGCAATCAATCTTGGCGTATCACTCTCTGTGTCATACACAGCAGCTCACAGATGTTCGGGCCCGCGCCAGAGGAACAGAGAGAGAAAGGGAGAGGGAAAAATAGAAAACCCATCTCCCCAACCATCCATCTCTTCATCATCAGTTAAACAAATGTATCTTCTGTTTTCCATTAGCCGTCGCTGATCTGTTCTTTTCATGAAGCCCTTGCCATCACACGACTGAATTACCCCAAATTAGCTGATTGGAATTCGTCACCTCTCTGAGGCTTCATTTGTTGAGCTAACTTTGCGACTGGGCGTAATTGGCTACCCGGCAAAAGATATTGACACTGGCTTGGTAATGGGGATCCAAATGAATATTATTGTACAATTATGAGCAAATGATTTTGTGCTAAATCAGTCTCCATGATCCTCAATGATGAGTGATGACAGATGGGGATAACTTCAGCAGAGAGTCGACATCAATCATTCTTCACTATTATGAATAACTCTCACATGCAAAAAAAAAACAAAACACAGATCAATGTGTCATTCTGGGGAAATCGAACATTTCCAACATTTGCCCTGTTTCTACAGTTTTTGTCACCCCTTTTTCCCTTTGCAAGGATTCAAATTATCGCCCATGGGAACCAGGAGGGACGTGCCCTCCATCTTTGAAACCTCCTGCTGCCAGCTGTGATCCTGGCTGCCACTTACTGTATCCACTGACCTCAGAATTGCCTCAATCATTGGAAACACTGATTGCCGTTTTTGCCCGTTCGTACGGTAGAGGGGTTCAGATAGAGCCTACACCTCTGCCCCCGTCTCATTTGTAGCCATTTAATGACCCCTAATGTCCCTCAGAGAGGCCCCGGAGTGGCCCCTGGGGCCTGGGTGCCAGTCAGCCAGGGCTGAGAGAGAGAAAGTAAAAGCAGGGGTTACTGGCAAAGACTAAGTGGCATATAAAAGTACTTTACATTACAGCAAATGACCTTAAAGATAGAGCTGTGATATAGCTTAGGGCATAGATTAGTTGGCGTGTGTGTGTGTGTCTATGTGTGTTTTGTGAGTGTGTGTATGTTTGTGTGTTAGAGTGTGTATGTGGGGTTTGTGTGTGTGTGTGTGTGTGTGTGTGTGTGTGTGTGTTGTGTGTATGCGGAGCCTTCCTCTGCTCTCTGACACTCCACATGAATGTGTATTGTACTAACAATAGTACTAACTTAGTGTTTGTGTATACCTGAGTTTTGAGTATCATTGTGTTGTTTTTTTAAAGCGTTGTGTTTTTGTCATGTTCCTAAAGGTGTATGGGTTTTGCTGTGGACTTTGCTGACCTTCTCTACTCACATTAAACCACCCAATATTCCTTGTGTTATGCTTGCAGTCAAGTCTTCCCATCCAACAACTCATCCAAAAAAAAAAAAAACATTCATGTCCACCTCAGTCTGTTGTTTCTAAATCTGTCATTCTCGCGCTCGGCAACAGCATTTTTATCGGTAAAACATAATAGCTCGCCTTGTATGCAGTAATATGAAAGTCAGAGCTTTTCTGCTTGTCCTGTAGGAGGGCCGTTTACAAACCTCCTACAGGCGTCACATTTAATTATCCTTCCGGGCCGAGCTTTTATTCTCAACTAAACCGCCAGCATCACTATTGCACAGTCTGCAACGCGACACAAGGCCACAGACTTGGTGTATCACACATACTCACACTGAGATCAAACTGCTAGTTTCAGAACTTAATGGTGCTTGCATGAAGCTGACCTTGAGAGGGATATTAACATGCATGTTTGGGAAGGCATTCATGCTGTGCAGCACTAGTTAGGATTTCAGAGTTGGTAGAATGTAGCAACTGTGTGTGGGTGAGTGTGTGTGTGTGCCTGTGTGTGTGTGTGTGTATGCATGTGTGTGTTTACATGATACACACATATTTGTATACATGTAAGTGTGTGTGTGTGTGTGTGTGTGTGTGTGTGTGTGCGCGCACTTCCTCCTGAGATTGCACTGACAGCTTAAGGTCATACAGTACGTTAGGGCATGTCTGAAGATGGCAAGCCTTTGATCACAACATAGAGAATAGAATATCAAGACCAAAGACTCAGCAGTCCCCCCTCCTCTCCTTCTCTCTGTTTGCCTGTGTGTGTGTGTGTGTGTGTGTGTGTGTGTGTGTGTGTGTGTGTGTGTGTGTGTGTGTGCATATGTGTGTCTGTGTGTTTATGTGTGTGTGTGTGTGTGAATACTGGTTTCTGACACCGAATGCTTTTGAGCATAACTGTAAAAAAGATAGCAGAATTCAAATTCTGGCTTTCTGTGATGGGGAATATTGCATCATGTATGTGGGGCAGGATTTACCGGTGTGTGTGTGTGTGTGTGTGTGTGTGTGTGTCTGTGTGTGTGTATGTATGTGTGTGTGCCTGTCTTTGCCACCATAGGCTTTTAATGGAATTTCTACCGTTCATTTCTTCTGTCTCTTTCTTGATCAATGCATGTGCTTGTTTTCTGACTCTTCATTCTGTCATTACCTTTGTCATTAATGTCTTGCACACACACACACACACATACACACACACGCACACACACACACACACACAGACACACAGACACACACACACACGCACACACACACACATGCACACACACACACACACACACACACACACACACACACAAAGCCAACCAAAGACATCTTTCACATTCTGCATATGTAGCTGTTTTTGTTGGGGTGGAGGTCACTTTGAGTCTAGCTGTGATGCACCCTTGGCTTAGGGCGTGACAACACGAGAGGGAGGCCACAGTTACATAATAAATAATGCAATTGATAAATACATTTATCAAAGACAAAAACTGTTTCAATCTCTCTCTCCCTCTCACACTCACACACACACACACACACACACACAAACACACACACACACACACTGTAGAATACTGGAGGAAAACCACAGGCAAAGCACAGGCGCTGAATGGGTTGAGGCAAAACACATTTTATGCTTGTGCTCCAGGCTGGAATTAGCCCTATTTGTGAGGCCTCAAATTAGTTCATCGCTCACATTCCTTTGCTTAATGGTTCATCAAATTGGTCCTTCTTCATCCTGAAGTGTCTAAAGTGATACTTCAACACTTATCACTTTGTGTGCGCTCGAGTCTGCCTTCACAGACACGGTTAACCTCGGAGAGACCTGGAAATATCTGCGAGTGTCGGCGTTATTGACGCGTGTCGCCATGGATATTTATTTCCTTTGGGTGCGACGCGGCGGACTGTTCCGGAGGATAAGCGCAAGCAGTTATTCATGAGTCCTGTCCCACACCTGACAGGTGAGTTTCACACCACACCAGGCCAGATAACAGGGATGGGAGTTTGGGGGGGGGGGGTTTAGAGAGAAGGAGAGACAGGCACATAGATAGAGGGAGGGAGAGAGAAAGGGAGAGAGGGAGATGATAGTGGGAAAGACAGAGAGAGGAGGAGAGAAAGAAAGATAGAAAGAAAGAAAGAAGATGAAAAAGTAGGGCGATAAATGGTGAGAGAGATCACAAGAAGAGAGAGATAGAGAAAGAGTGAGGGAGAAGGACTGAACTTGCTGCCACATGAGAGAAGCAGAGGGATGGGTAATAGCAGACAGGAAGGAGAGAGAGATGGAGAGGGGGAGGAAGTGTCAGGTAATTTTAATACAACACAGCAGAGGATAAGAGGAGGACGAGGCGCGAGGGAGGCCCAATGACAGAGTGTCAGTGGAGGTGCACCCGCATGAAAGGCAACGAGATGAGATGAGAAGGAGTGTGAGTGTGATGCAGGGAAGGGATGGGGACTGAATGGATGGATACATCATCACCTGTGTGTGTGTTTGTGTATGTGTGTGTGTGTCTTGTGTCTGTGTGTGCATGCCTGTGTGTGTGTGTGTTTGTCTCTGTGTGTGTGTATGTGTGTCTGGTGTCTGTGTGTGCATGCCTGTGTGTGTGTGTGTGTGTGTTTGTCTCTCTGTGTGTTTATGTGTGTGTATTTGTATCTGGTGTCTGTGTGTGCATGCATGTGTGTGCATTCATGTGTGTGTGTGTGTGTGTGTGTGTGTGTGTAGGTGTGTGTACGTGTGTCTGGTGTCTGTGTGTGCATGCGGGTGTGTGTGTATGTATGTGTGTGTGTGTGTGTGTGTGCACGTCTACATCATTTGTGTGGGAGAGAAGGAAGATCAACATCCTCTAATGCCTCATCCGAAGTTGAGTGGCCATCAGTTCTCTCTATCGCCCTGTTTCCTATCATTGCAACGGGCCGCTTCCTGCTGATGTCTGACTCATGTCCATGTTTTGACAGCCTGTGTCAAAGGCAATTAGTCTGAAATGGAGTAGAAAGACCTCTAATTACAGGAACACACAAAGCAAGAAAAGAAAGAGAGAAAGAAAGAAAGAAAGAAAGAAGGAAGTAAAGAAAGAAAGATTTGATCACAACAAGGACAAAGGCACGCAAATGCAAGAGGTAATCGGCAGTCTTACTGAGTGGGTACTCGGTCTGACTGTGACTGTAACATCAGTGATAAAAAGGGATTTTGAGAAACATTTCAAATTTAGCTACTAGGTTCGCAAGAGCCACTGAAGAGGACATGGCGTCCTAATGAGAGGAACACAATGAGGGGAAAATCAAAAGACTTTAAGATTTCATAACCAAGAGAATGATTACAATCTGAGGAACTAAGAAAGATAGAAGATTTGTACACAGAAGCTGCTTGCTGTTTCTGTGAATAAAATGTCAGTGTGGAGAACAAGTGCTTCCCCAGAGCAGCTAAGGAGACAAACAAAGAAGCTGAAGCTGTGTTCTGCCGGTGACTGGACAGACGCATCAAGCGAGCTCATTAATGTAGCGCGACCCATTGGGTGGCCATGTTGCCAGGGACAGTTGGTGAAGGGGAAGTGCGTGGGGAATGTCCGTGTCCCGATGGGCCTACACGTACAAATATACACACACACACACACACACACACACACACACACACACACACACTCAGCACTATAGAAGAGGCACAGGCCTGACTGGGCTCGGTTACACATGCTAATGAGTCTTCACACCTATCCTGAGCTGTCCAAACACACACACACATACACGCACACACACACACACACACACATACGCATACGCATACACAGATGGAGGCCAGATAGGCAGGGCCCATTTCTAGCAGGAAGAATGACTCATGCACTCCAGTCCTTTGGTTGGGATATTAATGTCCTTGTCCCTGTATGAGTACTACCACCAGTGAGACCAAAGCATGACAGGCTGTACTCACCTCTCCTCCTGCTCTCTCTTTCTCTCTATCCCTCTCTCCTTCTGTCCCTCCCTTTGTTTTCCCTTCCTATCTCCATATCTCTCTTTCTCTTTTTCTTGTTCTCTAACCCTCTTCCTCTCTTTCTGTCCCCCTCTCTTTCTACCTGTTCTTCCTGTCTCTTTCTTTCTCTACTTTGTGACACTGACACATTAATTTCAGTGTCCTTTTAAATGCTATGGTTATTATGGCACATACTTGTTTTACATATAACGTTTATGTTTTATGAATGACATTCCTATGTATACCTGTGTGAATTGTCTTCTGTAGGCTATAATCTGGTATGGACATGGGGTGTCTCTTTAAGGCCTCGGCCACCTGTGATCCCTATCACCGCGCACCCAAGCTTGCTTAGGTACTTGCATTAGGGGAGGGGAGTGGTCCATGAGGAGATTCAGCAAGTGCGGGTGTGCAGTTTGAATACGTGGCGCCAGAATTGTTACCATAGGCCTCCCTTCGTTTTATGTCAGAGTTCGCTAAGCGCTACACTAGACACTGGCACTAGACACGAGACACTGACTCAAGATTATCATAAAGGAAAACTGCACTGGCCCTGTTTGACGCGCGGAGGGAGTCGCTTACCGCTGGCTTCGAGGATCATTAACCTCCGGATCCGGTGAGATCTGTGCTTTTTGTGTTTTTTTTGGCGTAGTATACCACTATGAAAGCGATCGCATTTTCTGCCGTTTTTGTTGTGGATTATATTTTTCGTTGCGATCTGGACCTTGGATTATTCGCGCAGTTTACGGACTTCCTGGACTATAGACTGTAGCGCAAGCGGGGTTCTGGACACATTGTTTTCCTTTAGTTGGGATTTTTAGTTTAATTGTGTGGGCTTGGGGAAGGGGGCATTTCAAAGGTCTTGGTGGCACAAATTGGGTGATGCATGTACAATATATGGCGCTTGGCAGGTCCATTTAATTGAACTGGGTCTTTAATATAGGTGGTATTAGTGTAACTAACTAATTAGTGTAACACAGCTGTTTAAAGAGAAGTTAAGGGGCTGATTGTTACAGATGGTAGCCTGTAGGTCGAATGAAATGTCATTTGTTGATTGTGCTTAATGTTTACTGATACCCCTGTGAATATTGCGAATATTGACGGCTTTATTTTATTGTACTCTGTACCTTGCTGAGCACATTCGCAAAGCACTGTACTTGCACTTCACTTTTGGTGCATTGCATTCAAACACTGTTTATTACTGATTAAAAAAAAAAAAGTCTGAACCAAGGGCTACACCACTAGTCAAACTTGATGAATCCCAGGAAGAGGAAATATCTGAGCCTGGCCTGGGGCCAGAGGCTCTACACCTACATCAAAGCATGCACCTAATGAACAGCACCATGAACAAAGGGGAGATGCATGGGTCACCAGAAGAAACCCTGCAGGGGACATAACATCCCTGATTAGTTCTCTTTGGTTATCAGATCCTGAGGAGAATGAGCCGAGCATCGGAGATGAAGGAAATACCTCTTACCTCACATTTCTTGCTCTTACATCCATCACCACTGACTTAGGTTCAGTTATATATAGATTAAATACACTTGAGACTGACTTCAGAGATTCTGTTAATAGTGCCTTGAACAGAGGAGCAGGCATAAGGAGCTACACGAACAGAAGTGTAGAAGCACTTGAGCAATGCATGATATCCACACTCAAACAGTTTGAGGAAAAATTAGTGGAGGGCTTACAGAGACTTGGTCTGGAATTTCTCTGCAAAACCTCCACCATCATCAATATGGGTGACCAAACATATGGATTGAAGGTACCCAAGGACTACAATTTCCATCCTTTCCTGCCTCAGTCACTGGGAGGGGGGGGGGGCACCTGAGCAGCAGACCTGTTCCAGCACCAGTCTTTATGTGGCTGGGGGCTCTTTGATCCCATTTCCTTTGACGAGGGCCGCTGCTTCCTCTTTTCCTGACCACCCTCCAGAGGTCAGGGAACTGTTCCAGGCCTGGCCAATGTTGCTCTGGGACACAGGGCAAGATGATGGTTGAGGAACATAAGATCTTCACCACTGATGAGGCGCTGGTCCGCTGCATAGCATACAGGGTGTCACCCTTCAGGCGTCAGATCATTGCTGATCATGTGGAGCAGATGCTCAAGGACGCCATTATTGAGCCATCACAATCTGTCTGGGGTGAACCAGTTGTCTTGGTCAAGAAACCTGATGGCTCCATCTGATTTTGAGGCGCCTGAACACCAAAACCTGATGCCTATCCCATGCCTCTTATCCATGAGCTACTTGAGTCCATGGATGATGCGGCAGTCTTTAGCACCCTGGACTTGAAATCTGGATACTGGCAGGTCGCCATGTCTGAAGACAATAAGGCCAAGACAGCAGTGTACAGCAGCAACACGTATGGGCCTCTACCAGTTCAGGCGTATGCCTTTTGGTCTTAAGAATGCTGGAGCCACTTTTCAGCGGCTAATGGAGAAGGTCCTGGGGGAGCTCAGAGGGCAGATCTGCTGTATGTACATCGATGATGTCATAGTCTTTTCGCCCACGCCTGAACAACATCTCTGGGATCTGCATGCCATCATGGGGAAGCTCCATAAGGCTGGACTGATGCTCAACCTCAAGAAGTATGCATTTTTCCGGTGTGAGCTAAAGTTCTTTGGCCATGTGGTCTCAGACAAGGGCGTGCAGGTGGATCCAGAGAAGACCTTGGCTGTGACATCCTATCACACACCCAAGAACATCAAGACTCTCCAGTGTTTCTTGGGTCTCATGGGATGGTACCACAAGTTCATTGATCATTTTGCTGACCTGGCTGCCCCATTAAACTGCCTAAAGACGAGGGATGTCGATCAACTGAAAGAGGCATTAGTGAATGCTCCCTTCCTGACACAGCCTGACAACTCCCTGCCTTTTAAGATCCACACAGATGCCAGTGATGTGGGTTTGGGGGCCGTGCTGATACAGAGAACAGCTGAGGGAGAGAGAGTGATTGCCTATGCATCCAGGGGGTTACGTGGGGCAGAGTGCAATTACTCCACCTCCGAAAAGGAGTGCTTGGCAGTCGTGTGGGCTGTTGAGAAGTGGAGGCACTACCTTGAGGGGACGGAGTTTACTGGCTACACAGACCATGCTGCCTTGACTTGGCCCTTCAATTGTCCAAAGACCTCCTCATGTCTGCCCCACTGGATCCTGCGTCTTCAACAATTTTACTTCAAAGTCCAGTACAGGAAAGGTCTCCGTAACATTGTGCCTGATGCCCTGTCCCGAGCTGTTACACCTCCCTCTTCGGCAGCAGCATGTGTCACCATGAACACCTGTAGTAGTTCCTCTGATCTTCCCTCCTCTCTGTTTGAGATAAGGAAGGCCCAAGAAGAAGATCCAGTGGTCATTGACTTGGCCAAAGAGGCTGACACCAACGGTAGGCCTGGCAGGATTGACTTCACGCGGCTGCAGGGGCTCCTGTACCGTTGGTCACCTGTGAAGGAGGGGGAGACAAACATCAGCTGGTCGTCCCTCGAGCCTATTTCCGTCTGTGTCGTGCTGTCTTCCTTGGCTACTTTCATGACCATCCTCTGAGTGGGCATCTGGGCAGGCTGAAAACCCTCCCCAGGGTCCTGGAAGTAACCTGGTGGCCATCTGTCCACAAGGATGTGTGGAACCACGTCAAGGTCTGTAACACCTGCCAGATCTACAAGGCTGAAAACCAAAAGCCAGCTGGTCTCATGCAGCCTACTCCAACTGAGGATCCTTGGGAGAAGCTGGGGATGGACCTCATGGGACCATTTTCCTACGGGAGTAGGTCTCTGACCAGGGGCCTTAGTTCACTGGCACTTAGACCTGTGGAGTGACGCAGAAATTCACCACCAGTTATCATCCCCAAGCCAACCTCACTGAACGGTCGAACTGCACCATCAAGACCATGATTGCGTC
>PYXC01000455.1:272500-395000 GCA_015244755.2 Tenualosa ilisha
TAGATCTTGAGAAACACTTAAGTACTGTTATATCATTCTAAGGCATTCACTATTGAGTAAGTGGATATCAATATATCTCACATTGTAATAGGAGTCCATTTAATCCGAATATTGAATTCAGGAGCCCTTTTTTGTGGCACTCACACTGCTGTGTTCAGGTTACTGTAATATGTATGGCATTTTGATGGTATCTCTCAGTGTTAACATGACACCTGGGACATGGATCCATCAATTACCCAGCCCTGGGTCAACCTGTCAGCAATAAGCCTCATAAATGAGCAAAGTCTTACACTCTCATGCTGCTCATTAGACAGACAAGAGGAAGCCGGCCAAGCCATACCCCACAATGCACTTCTGCCGGCCATATGCAAGCTGTTTCCTCATTGGACTGGCAAGCTGTTCCCACGGCAGCAGGCTGTGCGCGGGGGCCCCCAGAGGGCTTGTGGGTAAAACCCTGGTGTTTAACATGAGACAAACGAGGAGCAAAGCAGTAGCAGCCTGGTCTGGCCAGCAGATTCTAATTATGCTAAGTAGACTTTCCCCAGTAGAGTAGGGTACGTGTGTGTGTGTGTATGTGTGTGTGTGTGTGTGTGTGTGTGTGTGTGTGTGTGTGTGTGTGTGTGGTGTGTGTGCGCGCGCGCACGTCCTGTGTGCGCATTTGCTTGCACAGGTGATGCATGGGCCGGTATTGTCAGTCGGTTCTTAATGTCAGTTGGGTGCTCATGTGCATGTGTGTACATAAATGTCCGTCTGTCGACCCTCTTAGCTGTGTTCTTGTTGCATATAGGCACTGCAGCACCAGATCTCCTCCGGTTTAATCTCCATTATTATGCATTTATGTACATGCCCATGCTTGGCACCACGTCAGTGAGAAGGGCCAGCTGCTCCTCTGTGGTTAAAGAAATCTCCACCCGTGTCCCAGCCTGTCGTCAGAATGGGTTTTATCCATTATAAACATGTCAGAAGCAAAGCCTTATAGATACTGATTTATTCTGGTTGATTGATTGATTGATTGATTGATTAGGAATACCTCATAATTCACTTTCCTTGCTTCAAAGGCAGACCAGTTAATGTTTTTAGGTTAATTTACCAGCTTCGTAAAGCCTAGAAATCTAGATGCACCCTAGTGGTAGCAAATAGGTTTGCTCAGTGGGTTTGTCTAGCCACGTACCATTGGGTCCTCAGTAGGTCTACCATTGGTCTTACCAAGGTAAGTCACAACTCTCTACCTTTGTAGAGAGTCATTGGGTGGGCTTAGTTTGATAAAGACAGGGCTATGACGGTGCAAATCTGAGTAGCCAAGGAATATTGGTTGTTTGAATTGGTTTTGGCATCGACTTTGGGAGAGTTAGACTTGAGCAGAAGAAGGCACTCAAGCCATTTGTTTCAAAGAAAGAGGTATTTGCTGTTTTACTGACATTGCTCCCTCTCCGTCTGTCCTAGCGCTATTCAGTTTGAAAGACAATTCCACCCCTGGGATTGAGCCTAGGCTATCATGGTCATGGCCTGACTATACATTTTGATGTTATAGTTTAGATTGTCAGGCTAAGCTTCGAAGTCACTTCAGTGATTAAATGGCTCATTACGGGTGAATGAAGGCACTCTCGGCTGCCTCTAGCGTATATTCTGAGGCTATTACACTTGCAGGATCTGCAGCACCTACCAGGAGGAAACTGAAATCACAAGGTCAAGGTAAAGCACGAAAATGGTCATCGCTAGGTGTACAATGTTGTTGCTATTTTTTTTCTAAAAATTGGCAACCGTAGGGGGCGCTCTAGAGATAAAAACAATCACAGTCTTGTCTGGTATGCCTTTAAGCTAGCCTTTAAGCCTTTAATCAATTGATCTCCAATGGCTCAATTTACTTTCCTGATGTGTTCTGTTAATTGATCGACTGATCTGATGACTCCGTGCCGCTGCCCTCCACAACTGTGTGAGTGACTTATGGACCATATTGTTTTGTCCAGACTTGTTCCACAATTATAATACATATATAACCTTTTTATATAAATAAGGTTTCCTAGATCAGAGCTCTGTATCTGACAGACATCTCACAGAAATGCGGTATGCAAAGATGAGTTTAGTGCGCAAAGGCCTTAAGTGAGTGATATATGGTCAGATCAGCTGCTCAGCATCACTGCAGGGCCGGTCCAGAATGACAGAATGATCCCACCTGACCCCAGGCCTGTATTAAACCCACAAATCCTCAAACTTTATCTTATCTAACTGCCTATTTCATTATTAATTTTTCGTAATGCCACATATCTGTATTAGGGCACTGATCCCTTAGTCGGGTCAATGCTGTTATCTTATCTCAGCACCCCAACACCTCCTTATCGCTGACTTGGCCGTCTATACATGAGTAAATCCTTCCCTATTAATGGGAATGGAGTCCTGAGGCCGTCATGCAAAAATAGAAGCAATGTCACATCACAAACGCTCAATATAATATCAAACCTCACTAGTGAGTTTAACATTGACCATCACATTTGCCATCTCTTTGAGCATACAATGCATGCTGGCTGAGATAGTATATGAGTTTCCAAAAATAGCATTCAGAAACATTACATTTACGCATTTAGCAGACGCTTTTATCCAAAGCAACTTACATATTTGTTAACTATCATCAGGGCCAGTCTCCCTTCAAGCAACTTAGGGTTAAGTGCCTTGCTCAAGGGCACAAGAGTGGCAGCCAGGATTCGAACCTACAATTTTCCAGGATACTTGCATGCTAGCCAGGTTCCTTAACCACTACGCCACCACTGCCCCAAAACATCAGCATCTGTTTACCTCCATTTGACAATTTGAGAAATAAATAAATAAATAAATAAATAAAGTAAGCAGGACAAGAGCCATCTCAAGTCTCAAAGGTTGGCATGGTTTGAAACTGAGATGTGTACTGGTGCTGCCAATCCGAATACCTCTCTCTTTCTTCAGTCCTCATGTTTTCTGTCCTCTATCAGGATTAATGGAAGGAGTGGAGGAGAAGAGAGGAGTGGATGGTTTCGCCTCTCCATATTTTGTCACTTTGAGTGGCATTGAGAGCTCTACTGAGAGATTGTGCCACTCAGTATTATAGGGGTGAGAAATAGAGAAAGGAGTGAGTGAGTGTGTGTGTGTGTGTGTGTCAGGTGCTTTCTGTGTATTTAAAGGTGTGTTTGTTTTGTGTATTTATTAATGTGTGAGTCTAAATATGGCAGTCTATGTGTGTGTGTGTGTGTGTGTGTGTGTGTGTGTGTGTGTGTGTGTGTGTGTGAGAGAGAGAGAGAGAGAGAGAAAGAAAGAGAGAGAGTGTATGTGTGTGCCCGCTTGTGTGCATCTGTGTGTATCTGTCTGTGTGTGTGTGTGTGTGTGTGTGTATGAGAGAGAGAGAGAGAGAAAGAAATAGAGAGAGTGTATATGTGTGCCCGCTTGTGTGCATCTGTGTACAAAATGCTGTTTGTGAGATGAAAAGAGAATCCTTCAGCTTTGTCTGAACATTAATATTTGACGGATCTAGGTCAGTTAAATGGAATGATTCACCGTGCGTCTGCCCTGCCTACATGAGCATTAAATCTCAGTCAGTGGTTCCGGTCTGTGCACTGGTATGGCCATTTTAAAGAAGCTGGTTGAAATACATCATCACAATCAGACCAGGTGCTCATGATGGATGAATGATAACGGTGACCTTTCTATGAGCCTCTTGAGGTTCACAGAGTCTTCAGTCTGTGACTTCCAAATCACGCTGTGCTTATTGCACAGGTCCATCAAAGCATGGTTGTCTACTATGTCAGAGAGTATGAGAATTCAAAGCTCAATACCATCAATAGGCTTCATTCACCAACCGTTTTTACAAAAACTAAATTGTTCTGAACTCCTACTCCATCCGACCTTCAGTTTTCAAGAAGATTTTGTCTTCACTAATGTATCTTTTCCTGGTATGTGTTCACAGGTAAAAACTAAATCTACACACACATTTAGGAGCGCTGTCACCTGTGTGTGCGAAATCACTGACTGTTTCATTTGTATCAATTCTATAGTTGAAAAATATTACAGGATTACATATTTTTAAATACAACCTATATGAGAACAAAATTAAGAAAATTCTTAGGCAGATACTGGTGAATGAGGTCAGATGTTCAGAAAGCTCAACCAGAGCTACAATGCGAGAACATGTCAGTTACCTCAACCAGGTATTTAGAGAGAATGGATACATCACTCTCTTTCGCAAAATCAAATCAGGTTGTGAATTAGAAAAGATTGTAAAAAATTAAATTAAAACCAGCAAACTCATTTGAGTGTTGTGTTGTGTTATTGTGGGAGTAAATCAGTTGTACAAATGTAGTTAATTTATCATTATGTTAGCAGCCTTTTTAAAAGTAATGTATTCTAAAATGTAAATAGAAAATAGTGAACAGCACAACAGTAACATTCACACACACATTCTATGAGACGCAGATACAACACAGCTAAAAACAGTTTTTTGTGTTTGTTATCCTAACTCCAAAAACAAGAACAGCACTGACTGTGTATGTCCTGGACTTTAAAGCAACGGGTTTCATTCCTTTTATTCATTACAATTGCTCTGAAATACCATATGCCTAATATATACCTTTGAAAAGGCCAAGTGAAAGGACTAACAAATTACTTTCGCTTCTCTGACTGTCTGACTTCCTACAGCTTGAAGATGTCAAGCCCTGCATGGCAAAACCAGGAGAAGACACACAGTCCTCCTTTAATCTCTTCTTAGCCTCTGTGGTGTTTGGCAATAATCATCATTTCAGAGCCGAGCCCTGGAGACGTGCCTGCATTTATTGACTGAAACATGACAGCCTGACTCAGCCCAGGCCGGCGAAAGCTGAGGCAAAGTAAAGCGAGGCAAAGCGAGGCCAGGCGAGACGAGGAGAGGCGAGGCGAGGAGAGGAGAGGCGAGGCGAGGCGAGCAGAGCAAAATATTTGTGCTGCGGGTCACAGCTTGACGGGGGGTGAGGAGGATGAGAGGAGTTCTAAGCAGCCAGCCGAGGATTTCAATTTGCTAACTTTCTGTATGCGGGATTCTCTGAATCAATGTGGCTAATAAAAAGCTGTTTGCTTGCCTGACCTCCCCTCCAGGCCTGGTCTGATAAGTGCATTTGTCTGAGAGAGAGAGAGAGAGAGAGGAGAGAGAGAGAAAGAAAGAGAGAGAAAAAAAACATAGGGACAGAATGAAAAAGTATAAAAGACAAAAAAAAAGGATAAAATGATGTTATGTGGGAGTTTGAGGAACCAGCTGAACACAGGGATATTGTATGTGCTATGAGCTACACAATGTGTGTGTCTGCTCACTGGTATCATTTGTTAACAGCTAATCTCTCTCCTTGACTGGAATGTATTCCCGTGGACCTCCTGTCCTAATACACACATTTGCAAATCTCTTAGAGGGTCATTAGTCGCACACCAGGCCTACCTGTGATTCTGGCTATGAATATTCAGCATTAAAGGAGGACAAATGGCCTTTTATGCTCAGAAAGGCCATCTCTGCAGGGGAGCGCGTGCTTCACACCACAGCCCAGAGAACCAGATGGAAAGGGAAAGAGCTAAGGCTTTAGAAAGCCTTAAAGATTCTCTGTGTGTGTGTGTGTGTGTGTGTGTATGTGTGTGTAAGGCAGTGATAAACAGTACTCATTTGTACTCTTTTAAGTGTCCATCTTTTGCTACAGAGAAAGAGAGTGAGTGAGCGAGGGAGAGAATCCTTGTGAGAGAAGAAATATCTTTAATCTTCCTCATTTTGGTGGCCACTGTGGAGCCTAAATTGGAAAGCTTCTCCAATTAGGTTCATGAAAGCACTTTGTGCAGACGTGCGAAGTGGTGAAGCCATGGCAACTGCAAAGTTGTATGTTAGAGGATAATTGCCTGCTCTGTTTATTTTCTGTCCCCTTTCCTTCCTTCGATGCATTTCTGTAGAGATGTGCAGGGAGCTCTCTGTACATCTGCAAAATCAACCACCTGCCCCCCCCCCCATATTTATGTGTTTGTGAGTCTTTTGTTTATCATTGTCAGTAATGCGAGTGAATGATTGCGGTGGGGTCACAGCAAGTGAGTTCTTCTGGTAATTGTTGAATGTTGTGTTTCATTTGCATTCAGTAACAGTAGCATTGTGTCTTAAAGCAGTTGCTGTACAACTGAGATGGCTGTTTTTCATGATGGCCTTTTCATTGAATGCATTTATTCTGAGAAGAAAATGAGACTTGATGGAAATCGAGTTATGGCCTTGCTGAGGATGGAACGCCGTTATGCATGCACATCACACACACACACACACACACACACACACACACACACACACAGGCGCACACCTGTGCTAACAGTTTTCATGCACAACTACCTCTGGCACTGACAGCTAAGGACTGGACTCTAGTAGAAAACCGTAGTCTTACAGTGTAATGTGTATTTGATGAAAAAAAGGAACACTTTAGGCTGTAATTATAAGCGTAAGTATATATGTACTATCTTGATTTCAATCACAGTATTTTTGCTCATCTGTAAATTCATGACTTACACACACACAGCGAGCGAACACTGGGTAGGTTTGGTGCCTTGCCCAGATTTCTCCTTTTGTTCAAGGATGGAGCCAGGCAACCTTCAATCACTTGTTTGAGGCACTAACCAGTAGTCCAAAGCTGGCCCTATGGAGTTTTCCTTTATATGTGGGGATCTATTGCAACCCAGGCAGTCACACAACACAGGTCTTAGTAGACCCCGAAGCTAGTTGTTTTGAGAATAATGCCTAGCTAATGAAGTTATTGGCTGGCTATCTGGCTCAGCCAAAATCTAAATGGCTGCCGCAGCCAACAAAATTTTCATAGCTGCAAATGGCTGAAGCTGTCACTTCATGCCTACAGATGTCTAGGTCTTGGAATGTCATATGAAGGGAGGTGATAGAAGTGGTGTTAGACTGTTGGACTCTACTGTTGGTACTGCTACGTGATACAACTGAGCTGAGATGGGCTGCTCTTTCATGCAGGGACAGGGCTGGATGTATACGTCTCTCTCTTCGCAGAGGACACATGGCATTTTGCATTTTTGATGTCATATGGGCTGCTGAGCTCATTAATGTGTGACATCCTGTCCTTTTCTTAGTTACTGCACTGTGGTAATATTGAGCATTTCTGTAAAATAGGCCTGCATTTGCTGGTCATGTTACTTTAGAGGAGACATAGATGACATGAATTAGGAGTTAATTAAGTTGTGCATGGCCAAAGAGCTATCATGAACACAAGGCATGGTTGTGCCCTCTAACATATGAAAATCCTGAACTTAGAAATAGCCTCTAAAACATGGGCAAGTTAAAACAAGGCCTACATGTGATGTCAAATATCGAAAAGTAATTGTAAATCAACTGTGGTTTCCAAAGAGGGCGCCATTTAACCAAAAGCACCATGTCAATACCCAGCCTAAATATAAGGTTAGTAAGCTAGTTTTTGATAAATCAAAGTTGAATATATTCCATTAAGTTGAGTATATTCCATTCCGATATCAGAGAACAAGGTACAAGACCCCATTCAAGCATTCTCTGTCCCATTTAATTCTGGGCATACAGTATGCTATGCTGCTTTGGTGAGGGATTAGTTTTTTTTTGTCCTTTAATAGTCTTAATTTAGAATAAAAACTTTGGATAGCACTTGAGAAACACACAGTGAATCTCATGTTACTTTGCTTGTTATTTGTCTTAGTTGAACTTTCTTTAGATGTGGGGCGGTGGTAGTGTAGCGGTTAAGGAACCTGGCTCAAATCCCAGCTGTTGTGCCTTTGAGCAAGGCACTTAACCCTAAGTTGCTCTAGGGAGACTGGCCCTGAACAATTGATAGTTGACAAAATGTAAGTCGCTTTGGAAAAAAGCGTCTGCTAAATGCATAAATGTAGATGTCTTGAATCCCCAGTATCTAAGGTAAATGTCTCAAAAGATAATGTTTACATTCTGTGTCCATGGTGATGGTTGCTAATCTCATTTCAGGATATTACTGTTTTTTCTGTTCTAGGCTGTATCAGTCCTTCAATAAGTAAAACCAAGAAACAACACCATGGTTGCCATAATTTCTGTAGTTTATGCAGTTGTGTTTATTGTGTTCATGGCACTGCCAGGCACCCGTATGGGGAGAGCGAAGGCAACGTGATCAGGCATTTATATCCATCAGATTCTCCTTATTATCCTGATTGACTTCTAATCAAAAAATGTCTCACTGACTTAAAAAATCAATTCCATCTAATCGCTTGGTTTGCACTTAACTCTGTCATGAATCATGATTTCCTGCATTGAAAAAACAACTGTCGTCATTTTAGCATTACGTATGTGCTAGGTCACACAGCTTATGAATTGTCTAGTGTGTATTAATGCTACACTCAGCTCTGACATTTCCTCAAGTCTCAGCTCATGTTATATTTAATTAATCTTTGCTAGACTGTAGTAATATGGCACCTAATGACGGGTACAGGCATACAGAGAAGTTTCTCCATGTTTAATGAGCAGAGGTGAAGATGCATTCAGGCATTCAGACAAACACACACACACACACATTCCCTCATAGCCTACATTAGCACATTAAATATAACCATCTCTATGTGCACACACTCTGTCGCCCACACACACACTCACACTTACAAACATACTGTACATCCACGCTCAGAATGCAAAGGAATACTGGTCATGAGGATGCCTCAGTTCAGATTTTCGCACACACACAATTAGGCCTACAAGTAGCAGTTTGAAGTGAAATCAGAGGAGACTGATGAAGTTGTAAGGTCTCTGCCCACCATCCCTATGTACATCATCTCTTCTCCTGTTCCATAAATGTGGTTAAAGGGCTGTTCACACTAAGAATGATAACTATAACTACCACAACAAATGAATATTACTCCAATTAAAATGAATGACAATGTCCGCACCACAACTATGATAACAGCGACATGTACAACAATATTGTTGGGATCACTTTCAGAGTGATTTTATGAATGATAAAAGGTTGACAGCAAATCAGAAACCATGGAATTTTAGACATTAGTTCATTCAGGACAGACTTATGTTTTCGTTGGTCAGTGTGGACGGAGATATCATTATAGATATCGTTCCTGGTGTGAACAAACTGTTACTCTAAACTGATTGCCTGGTAAACAGGAACAAGAGAATAGTTGAGATGATGACGAACCTACCAGGCTCCATCTCTGACTTTGTCTCTCTCCTCCTTATCACCTCCCGCCATGGAGGAGAAGGATCTGCTTTGCTTGTTTGTCTTTCTGTCTGTATGCGGGATTGCACAATAACTATTCATGAAACTTGATAGAAGAGGCCAGGGAATCATTTTGGTTCCATTTTGGACCAAATTGAAATTATGGGCTGTAATAATCAATCCAAGAATTATTTTTAACATTTTCATAAAACTTTAGAAAGATTAGAAGGCCTTTAGCCTTGGTAAGCACGTCTGTCTCTCTTGTTGGTTTTCTTTGTCCTTGGGAGTATCTTTGCAGGACATCCAATTATTCTTCCCTGACCCTATCCTCGCTGTTCATTTCATTTGATACTATTGAGTTGAGCCAACACATCCCTGAGCAGCCATGGGTATTACACCTCATATAGGAGGCAAGCATCATCCATTATTAATCATAATGATCATCTTCGGACAGCAGAGACGCATCTCATTCAGACGTACTGCCTGTGAAACACATCTATATAAAAGCTGGAGGGCGTGAAAAAAAGAGGATGGGGGTTGAAAGCACAGCAAGACCTCACTGCCTCCATATTTATGGATTATTACCCATGATTCTTTGCCCTTTGACCCATATACTATTTTAATTTTTTTTGTTTTGTTTTTATTTATTTATTTCTTTGCTTTTGCTTTTCCTTGCCTTCCTTCATGAGCTTAGCATCCAAACATCTCTTCCTAAGGCAGCATCATCTGAAGACTCCTGTGCTGGTGGGGGCATTTTCTATAAAAGAACACTGAAGAACAAGAGAACGCTGTGTGTATAAGTGTATGTGTGAATGCATGTGTGTGTGTGTGTGTGCGTGTGTGTGTGTGTGTGCGTGCGTGTGTGTGTGTGTGCGTATGTGTGATCTAGAGAGAGCAAGAGCAGAGAGGAAGGTAGGGAATGTGTGTGTGGAGAGACGAGGCATGTGTAAGAATATCTGGGGAGTTAGAGGAGTGATGCCAGGCTTAAGACTCAAAGACCTTGAAAATCGATGAAGGCACAAGAGATTGGGTTGAGGGAGTGAAAGAGCTTAAGAGAAAAGAGAGAAAGAGAGCAAGAGAGAGGGAATGTATGTCAAACATATGTGAAAGAGCAAGGAGATGGGGGGAACGGAAAGGCTTTGCTATATTGAGAGAATGCAGGTTAAGGCACAAGGGGACCTGTGGTAATATAGCTACCCTCACTATCTGTTATTGCTGTCCAGGAAATGGAAAAAATTGCGTATTAAAACACTGGTCCAATAGAACTAGGCGTAATGGGAGCATTGGCTCCAGGCCATGGAGTGTGTACTGAGACAAATATTTGTACCCATCTGTCATATTACAGTAATGTGTTTTGTGTGTGTGTGTGTGTGTGTGTTTGTGTAGTGAGTGGTACAAACATTTGTAGTGAAGCATTTCAGCTGTAGCCTATACACGATGGATAGAAAGCGTGTTAAAGGAACAGTTTACCCAGATTAAAAAAAAAAAGGTCAAGCTCCATTAGTTATCTATTCAGTCTCATGTCAAATACAAACTGAATTAAATTGGTCCTTGTCATAAATGACGTAGTAACCAGTACACTAATGAGTTTATTGAACATACTCTGAACGTATGCCAATGCTACACACTTAATTATAACATAGCAATAATATCCTGCATCATTATAAGGAAAACATTTTAGTATTTTTAGTATATGTACACTATGTAAGTGCATATTTTTTTCCATGATTGATGTTATATCTGTGCTAATAGTTGAATAGTTGAATAGTCGCAATGCAATAATTACACTGTGTGCATACTAACTACTACTAAGTCATCTTGGACTATAGCCTAGTTTTAGTGTCACACAGATATTGTTGCAGGCATTAAGTCTTGTTTCCATCTCCTTTAATAGGGCTGTTATCTCTCATGTAGTGTCTTGCTTTAGGATGTGGAATGCTGCATTAGACACTGGGCCTAATACAGGCACAAGAACACCATACTTACCTCCAGCTTCAACATGTTTAACCGGCGATCGGATTACAGACGCGCATGTTTAGTAATCACAAAGACCTCCAGCAGTCTGATGCTATACTGTCTCTCTCTGATGCTATACTGTCTCTCTCGTCTGATGCTATACTCTCTCTCTCTGATGCTATACTGTCTCTCTCGTGTCTGTGTGTGCTGGCCAAGGGGAGAAGGGAAACAGACCCAGTATGGGTGGGTATATCTGTGTTCATGTTGCAGCTGCAGGAGAGATTCACACTTTTTCTGTCTCTTTCTCTCTCTCTCTCTCTCTCTCACACACTCTCTCTCTCTCACACACACACACACATACACACATAAATGATGTTGCTTTCATCAACCAGAATCATTTCAGACAAGCATGAAGATCCTTCTATGTTTGAACCTCTGACATCAGAGCCATATACAATGTGTGATGCTAGTCAGATTAGTGACTGGTGTGGCTTGTGAGGTGCTGGGCGGTATACTGTGGTAACGTTTGTGTTTTTTTAATCCCCCTAGGCTCTTCACCAGAGTCTGAACACCAGGGGGAGTGGGTGGGTGGGATGGGGTGAGGTGGAGGGTGACTGGTGAGGGTGTGGGCGATGGGAGATGATTGGCATCATGTTGTTTTCGTCTCTGGGGCTTCGTGGATGGGTTTATTTTAGTCACACAGTAAGGCTGGATCTCGCTGCATTCTCCAGGGAGACGGAGAGTGCCCTCATCAGAACTACAAACACATATTGGCTTGCACACACACACACACACACACACACACACACACACACACACACACACACACACACACAAAGACATACCATTTACACATATGTACACACACATTAACACATAAACATAATATCATTCACAAACATGCATGATACACATATACACATGTACATACACAGGCACACAGAAAGACATACCATTCATACACACACACACACACACACACACACACACACAGAGAGAGAAAGAGAGACATAAACATACAATCATTTATAAACATGAATGATGCACAAATACACATGTATATACACAGGTACACACAAAGACAGAGCATACACAGTAAACACACACACACACACACTCAACAGCATGACAAAGAGGGGACAAACATCCTTCTCTACCCAGCTGGTTGTGTGTGGAGTCCTGTGTACATGTTTTTGACCATGATGAAAATAAATGCCGACACCCTTCAGTGTTTCAGAATTGTGTGTGTGTGCCTGTGGACAGGGAACAGAGAGGGTAAAAGCAGAGCGAGAGGCACAAATGTTTCTTAAGTTCTGTGTTCTATTTTTGCAAGGGGGAGGGGGGAAAATCCCCCTTTATGCAGCCCAGAGTCAGGCCCTCAAACGCTGATACAAAATATGAATGAAAAGTTTATATTGTGACGTTATGTGACACTCTCACTTATTCATACTGGAACTATTCATGTTTGCTCCTATTGTAACGTATTATGTTGCTCTATCTTGGACAGTATTCAATGATCCACTTTAACCTCCTCCATCTCTCTCTCTCACACTCTCTCTCACACACACACACACACACACACACACACACACACACACACACACACACACACACACACACGGTGTCAGTTGTACTCAGGAACAGAAAAGATGGGTTGTGGTATCTCCCCTATGTTATGCATAGCATCCTGCTTTAGTGGTGCATTACTGTTTCAATACACCTCTGTGCTTGTTTTATCCAAGTCTAGCACCAGTGGCAGCATTTCAGTTCATACCTCAGTAATAAGCTGGTAGTAACATGATAATAAGTGCATAGTACATAGTTGGAAATTGGTACAAACTGTCAGCTCTGTAAACACTCTCAATGTCATTACATTTACATTTGTGCATTTAGCAAATGCTTTTATCCAAAGCGACTTACATTTATCAACTATCAATTACATTAGGGCCAGTCTCCCCTAGAGTAACTTAACGTTAAGTCGCAGAGCCACAATGGTGGCAGCCAGGATTCAAACCCATTCAAATGTCCAGGCTGCTAGCATGCTAGTCAGATTCTGTAATTGGTATGCCACCACCGCCCTCAGTTTCACAATCCTGTTCATGCCGAGGACAGCAACAGAGAGGATAGAGCATAGCATGTCTTCAGGTATCAATGTACCTTTACTGCATTGTGTTAAATTACTGTTTCCACACTCTTCTTTGGTTTATCATGTGTGGTATGGTATCACTTTGCTGCGTTGCTCAATAGATTGGTAATAACATTGTAATAAGTGGTTAATGTAATCTAAAACCCTGGTAGTGACTCAGCCTTATATGTAATCTCTTTATGTTCGATTTGCGCAACAGTCGAGCAAGCCTTCAATAAAAAAATTTTAATTTTAAGATCTATCATCTTGAAATAATTGTGAATGCTTTAGTAATGAGAAAATTCTTGAGAACTTCTTTGCATCATGAGAAGTTTTTCTCTCAATAATTAAAGCAGTTTTCAGTTAATCATATAAAAAGTTATAAGCATGCAAATGCCATTGGATTTAATGGTGCATTCAAGACAACTTGAATTATACTCTAAATGCCATTAAATATCCTGTGAAGAATTAAACTGTTTTCTGTCTCAGTCTTCAGTCCATTCTCTGTTGCAGTCCCCATGGCTGTGAGGACAAAAGTCATTGCCTTCTTTGAGAAGATCTTTGTGACTTTTGCAAGCTTCGAATCTGAATGATAAAATAGTCATTTCCAGGACTTGGGGTAGGAGACAAAACTAAACAAAGTATGAACATATATCATATACAGTATTGTTTACAACTGCAACAATTTCACCCATAATAGTGTTGATACTTTCTTTAAAACATGTTTATTTTTCTTGCCACAGCATATTCATATCCATGAATGATGTAAAGTGGGGTTAAAAGAATAGTGTCAATAAATAAACATTTTGAGAGGTAAAATGTAAACTATGAAAAGATTGTTAATCATTAATCATATCAAAGTCAGTCACAAGCTTGGCTGATTTTTTTTTCTTCCTCTGTCTGTAATTGCTAATTTTGAAAACATGGCTTAAGTCACATTTATCTCCAGGATACTCCCTCCACCTAAGGCGAGGTGTCTGGAAATGTATGCTTGAGACGGCTAAACAAGTGAGATAGCGACTACCTTACACGCACACACACACACACACACACACACACACACACACCAAACATGGTTTAGTAAATTAAAGCGTTTAATTAGTGAAAGCTAATTTGTATCAAATCATTTACAAGGTGCAGTCAGCCCCAGCATGAATATTTTAATTGATTATAGTTGCCTGAGGAATTATTCCTTGTGTGCATGTGTGTCCGTGTGTGTCTGTGTGTGTGTGTCTGTGTGCGTGCGTCTCTCTCTCTCTCTCTCTCTCTGTGTGTGTGTGTGTGTGTGTGTGTGTGTGTGTGTGTGTGTGTGTGTGTGTGACTGAATGAAAGAGAGAGAATTTAAAATGATTTTCTTTTAAAAATTAACTTTTCACAAGCCTATACCAAGAACGCCATATATTAGTCTTGGTTCCGTTAGGAGAGATAGATATTTCTGGAGCCTTTTTATCTGTGTACCCTCATCTTAACAGCATAATCACTCATTAAGATGCATCAGATATAGATCATTCATGCTAATGCCCTAATTGAGATGTTTTAAAATGTGAAAAATTACAACAGATGAAAGTAAGCACATTCGAGTGTCCATCGGATTAAGCCCCTTTAGACACACGTGTGTGTGTGTGTGTGTGTGTGTGTGTGTGTGTGTGTGTGTGTGTACACATTACATCTGTTAGCTACAGTCTTCTGTTTCTATCATCACTTCACAAATATTGAGCCCCATTACAAGTAGTAGAAAAGCCATTGTAGTGTTAGGCCCCGTCCTGTTTTAACCACCTCTACTTGTTTTTGCCACTAGCACTCAGTTTGCGTGTTCTCGTGTAATGGTAGGGTGTCCTAATACTTTTAAGAGCAAGGGAAAGTGGTTTGCACCTCTTAAAATCACCCCTTAAACCGGAGGGAAGTCGGGTGCAGACTGCTAACGAAGAGCAGGGATGATTGTCCAGGACAGCTTGGGAATTTACACAGTGAGAGTCCAGAAACAGTTAAAGAAAGATGATGGCCAACTCGGGAGAAGACAAACATGTGATCGCAATTAAGCATGCAAATTTCAAAATATGTCAGGATATCTAGGTTGATAAACACACATAGAAATTCTGTTCAGTCCGAGGAGGTCAGGAGGAAGATCATTTTCTGGATGTGGTGTTTTTACGAACGCAGCAAAATCTGAATGTTAATCCTGTGGACATGAGCCAGTATTTCGAACAGAGTGAAATCTATTATTTATCGGTAACCCATGTCGTCACTGTGCATTACATATGTAATAGGTGCAGACGTTGGCTTCACAAATTTGCATCAAGCGGTTTCCCATTTTGTAGTTACATATTCCTACAGCTAATACTTCTCACTTCATCGTCAAGGAGCATCTTCTTTTGGAGGGAAATCAAGTGCTAGTGTTAAGGGAGGAGAAATAGGACTGGACCTTACTCTTTTTCGTCTATCAGGGAAGCCTGAGTCTGTACTTAAACGCACCGAGTGAAATTGTGCCTTGAACCATAAGGGATCCATTAGCTGACCTCAACCTCACAGCTTTACTATGGAGAGCCGGTCAGCTGGTGCATCAGTCCAGGCCTCTTACTGACTGCTGTTTCATCTCTGCCTTTCAAACGCTGTTGGGGGAAAAAAGGAAGCTGACAACAAAAAGTGATATCAGAGAGAGGGGGTATTAAAATTCATTCCCATCTCTTTCTCTCTCTCTCTCTCTCTCTCTCTCTCTCTCTCTCTCTCTCTCTGTGTGTGTTGTGTGTGTGTGTGTGTGTGTCTCACTGATGGTCTTTCATGGCCATTTTTCCTGGCGCTATTGACCAGCTGCACAACAAAGCACACAAAATTGGAGTAGAGCGGTTGCCATGGAACCAGGAAAGAATTTTCAAAATCTTTCATTTGCTTGCCTCCTTTCTCACACCAACTCTTTTCATTTGGAGCAAACCGGCAATTAATTATGGTCAGAAATATGGAAGGAGGGAGGCGAGGAGTTAAAAGGTGTTTGATTGTAGGGGCTGCTCATCATCACTCAGCGTCTGAATGGGTGGTGTGGTGTTAGGACTTGAACATCAACGTGCATGAAACGCAAAGAAAAAAATGACCCTTACCATCCCTTACAAGTTCCAGGAAATATTGAACAAAGAGACTTGTGGCTGACCTAAAATACAAAAAAATCATTAATTTAGGAGGCATAATGCCATTGTGTAATGGTAGGTCATAGTTCATGCGTGTCGTTATACCCTACATGTTGTAGTATCATAATGACAAGCCCATTTTTCGGTACCGCTTCTATAATCTGGCCATTTTCTTCCCCATTTCCTCTTGTGAGCTTGAATGCATTCTGACTTTGCCCCCGTCACTCACCTGTCACAGCTGCATGAACGAGCCAGGGAACTGTGGGACTGTGGAGGTCTTTTAATGAGGCACCTTGCTGTAATGAGGGACTTCAGATATTATTTACAGGAATTCACACTAATGATCTCATCCATCACCCACAGTAACTAGCAAATCAAAGACAGTGAGAAATGATAGAGAAAGAGAGTTTCTGTGTGTGTGTGTGTGTATGTGTGTGTGTGTGTTTTAGGGAGACATAAGAAGAACTGGAGAATGACATTGCTTTAATTTCCTTTTAATCAAATCAAATCAAATAAAAGTTTTTAACTGTTGAAAATAACACAGGGATAATGAAACCACTACAGATGATCTAACGACTGTCATGTGTCTCAAACTGAGAGCTATGTAATGAGAGGGAGAGGCAAGGGGATAGAGTCTACAATGCTATTATTTGGTTTTCCACAGACTGCATCTATTTTTACTTATCTCACATTGAAGCTTTGCTTTTCTGTTGTTTGTCGGGTGAATTGCTTCGACTTCTCACCCCGGCTCATCACTCGACGTAAGCTTTCCATTTTCCCCTATTGATGGAGGTTCATTTCATGACACAGACCGTCGCCTGCAGTCGATGTTTCGCCGGTGATTATTATTCAGAGACATGAGGAAGGGGAACAAAGCTTGCAGAACCTTCTCCTGTTGTGCTCTCGACATTTCAGCTTTGGCTGTCTGCATCTACCGCTGAGATAGTGGAAACGCTGTCCTACTGCATGTGTGATAACGCACAACATACTTGCACTTGAAAATTTTCCAGGGTTTTAAACACATGGCAGTACAAGTACATACTGTACTTCTTTTGAAATCTTGAGGAGGCAACCAATGTTAAAAAAGGGCAAAACTCTCACTAAGTGAGTTGTCTTGCCAGTGGGTGGAATAATTCTAAAGTCACCACTCAACTGTTTCAAAGCAGCTACATATATGAATAACTTGTTGAATCACACATTTCCTGACATAGGCAGCTTGAAAAACTGACTGGGTCATCTTATTTTAGAAGGCCTACCAGATAGCTTATATCACTGAAGTGCTGAAAGAAAAGTTTTCAGCATACAGTTCATTCCCTTAAATGAAATCTGTTGAACATTACAGAAAATCAAAGGACATATTAGCAGAGGGCTAAGCAGATGCTGTATGTCACAGGCATGGTGACTTTGGTAACACTTTAGAATAACATACTTTAAGATACTTAACACATTAGTAACACTTAGTAAATAATGAACTAATTATTAACAAAACATTTATATAGATTTGTAAATGATTAAGAAATGCTATGTTAATATGTTATATATTTAAATGACTGAAGATTCACCCCAAAACAATAATTTTGCCCAGTTTCAACAGTTGATATGTTACCTTTGCAGTATGACAGCTGTATGGCTGTATGTATGTATGTATGTATGTATATATGTATGTATTAAATGTATGGTGTGCATGTTTTGTACTGTTCCACACACCTCTACCACCATTTAGTCCTTTTCAATAGGCTTTGCAATGGCTGCCATTTGTTTTCAATCCGTGAGGTAGGATGAGGGGTAAAGTGCGGCTAACTGGGCAGAGAATTGGCGTTTGGTCTAGTCGGCGTCTCCTCCAGTCGCTGTGGTGAAGCTTGGGCTGAGGTGTGGAGTGAGGTGATCGGATGAGGCAGGGAGTTAGGCAGAGAGGGAAAGAGAGGGGGAGAGAGAGGGGGAGATGGAGGTGGAGACAGGGAAGCACCACGTCAATATTCTCAAGTCTCTCCAGACATCCTAAAGCCATGGGCAGCCATGCAAAACACAAACAGTCTGAGTCTCATCCACTAGGGGACATGGCAACACACGCACACAGACACACACACACACACACACACACACACACACACACACACACACACACACACAGACACACACACACACACACACACACACACACACACACACAGACTCTGTAATCACTCTCCAATTTTACTTCTGTTCAAACTGTGCGGAATGCACCCCACACACGAAAACCTAAATTAAGAACCCTCTCTTGCCTATCATGAACAGAATAAAAATCAATTCATCTCATGAACAAACTAAATTGAAATTGTATTTTTACACCGAAACTGCCAGAAGGAAAGGCTGTTAGTTATTCATGTGGGAGTCTTCACATTGGGGTCCAAGTAATCTTTTAGGTGGATAATTATGTCAGTTGCGAAGATCCATATGGAGCAAGCGAGAAGGTCAACGCATCAACTGCAGACGCAGCCAGCCAATCACAGACTCTGATAAATTATGTGAAAGCGTGATTGGCAGGTGGGGAAAGAAGTGTGAGGTCTCGGAATGCAGAGTGCAGTATCTTGTTGCTGTGGTAACACACCTGCACTGCTGGAATGCCCGGGTGCCTGCATTGAGATGGCACGTTCGGTGCTGAGGAAGATTGGAGGGTGTGTGTGTGTGTGTTTAATTCCAAATGTGTGTCTTCATAGCTCAGTTTGTCTATCTGTAGAATGATTAATAGCATAATACAAATATGGATAAATACACACATTTTTCAGGAAGTATATGTTGATATGTTAGAAACATCATAACGTGAGTAGTGCACAAACAGCGTACTTTAAGTGCACACGCGAAAGGCAGGGGTGATGAATGGAAAATCATAAACAGATACATTCCTACTTCTTTTATTGTTTTCTTGTTTTTTTTCCTGTTTGCTTCCCTCTCCTTTGATATACCTGCCCTCTCTATCACAGGTCTCTCTCACATATTTAAGGACTGTGTTCTCCAAAGAAACGTAGTGCTTAGAGGTGGACATTCGCATTTATATGAATATCAAAGAACGCGAGTTCTTCCATATGGTTGAAAATGCCTGTGAAATTATTCTATGGGATCAACATACCTTTAAATCCCATTCATAATAATCACTATCATGGGTTAACATGCCAAAGCTATTGAAGTGCCTATAAGCAGGTAGATTGAGTTGCCTGTCTGAAAGATGTGGAGATGGTACACATCTGTGCTCTGTACACACCTGTATACAGTCTCATTAAGTCAGCACATTTCCATTTCTCCTGACATTAGACTGATTGGTTTCAATAGGCAGTGCCAGAGCCAGATGTCTATGTGACTATATACAAAAGCTATATGTCTGTAAGGTTTTATAATCGTCACAGTAATATCATTTGGTTAAGGTGGATCCAAACAATCTTTTCAACATTTGGGGATAATATTAATGTCATTGGGTGGAGGTGTATTGAAACAATCTTTTTGACATCTAGTCTCAAATGTAGTTTTTTCTAGCAGTGCCCCTGTCAGAGGGTATCCTCACAAAGCTCCCATGGACTCATTCCCAGTGAAATCCCATTAAGGGTTAACCGTCATATACCCAGGTCCTGCTTGTTCTTTCAATTTCACAGGCTACATTGAGAAGGAGTTTTATTTATATGCAGATTCAAGTGTCTATGCTGAAGAGCACTGCTTTGATTTAATGCCAGGTTTGTGTAGTCCTTTTCTCTCCAGTTCTGATGAATATATTTCATGTATATCAAGTGCGAGAGATAGAAAGACAGAGAGAAAGAGGAAGAGAGAGAGAAAAAGAGAGAGGGAGGAGGGAGAGCAAAAGAGACAGCAAGAGAGAGAGGTGGGTGCAGCCATGAAAGGCTATTGCCTTTCTTACTTTTGATAGTTTTTTTTTTTCCCCCCATCTCCTTCACATGCTAGCTTCAGGCAAAGGACCGTTTCATTACATGCCTGAATGAGGCTTTGTGCATTGCAGGACAGAGAGGTTCTCTGTATGAATGCGTCTTAGAGCTGTTTAAGTTGTGGGGGTAAAGAGAGGAGCAAAGGAACACATTTTTATGTGTGATTGAGAGATCAAAGAGGTGCGAAGTGATGGCAGAAACTCTCTGGTCTGGCTGAGAAGCCCCTGGCTTTTTCATGTGCCAGTGTGCATGTGCCTGTTGATGGAGCTATTTCTCACAGGAGGCACAAGAGTCAATGTTATCTTTTGTGTTGTGTGTGTGTGTGTGTGTGTGTGTGTGTTTGCTATGGTCCTAAATGATTCCCACTCTCGGAATAAGAAACCTTGTGTGAAAGAATTATGTTTACTCTTAAGCAGACGGCACAGAGTTGTGGTATCAAGCTTTATCACTAAGGAACTTTAATGATCTAATACATCTTCCCAAGTCCCAAAGGGCTCCAACCTGAAACAAACAACTTAATCTAGGGGTCACCTGGGTCCAATTGGATTTAATTGATAAATCTCTCCCTATATTCTGATCACTGATAGAGAGTAATAGATTGACAGAGGCAATAAGGAGAGAGAGAGAATCGGAGAGACAGAAGAAAAGTGCGATGGCGTCAGGCATCAGGCCTGAAGCGGTATCAAGCTCGTCTCTGAGTTGAGGCTGAGGTGACATGGTGTCATTTGATTGACAGGTGTTATCAAGGTGTTAAGGCCTTATCAAGGCCGTGCTGATCATCAGACAAGGCCAGCTTCATAGCGGCGATATCTGCCAGACTCCCACTTTATCGGTGGAGTCAGGCTTCCCCGCTCACAACTCACCGTTTATCTCCGAGGCAGCACATGCAGACGAGAGCAACTTCGCCGCACACTGTCTAACATCACAGCGCAACCCAACTACCTTCCAGATGGGAAAAACCACATCAGATTGCTGACATTTGGAGCTATCAGGAGCTAACACTAGGCAACATCGCAATTATTAAAGCACATTGTTGTACATTTACAGGCATAATGATGTTTATGTGTATTAATACCATGTTGTGATCTACAGAAATAACACATGCACAGTATGTCTGAGATCCACCTGTAGTTTCATATTCTTGTTTTAGTGTTTTGATGATGAGGAAATTCACTTTTTGTCTCTCCCTTTCTCTGTATGTCTATAAGTGTGTCTTCCTCTCACATATGCACACACACACTTTCTCACTCTCACCGCGAGACGCATAGCTCTTTCCCCTGTAAAAGTGAGGGTAATATCTCACACCTGAGAAGGTTGACTGAGGTGTGAAGTGCAGGAGGTATGGGAGTCACGGTGCTTATTTAAGCCCTGCCTCCTGAGCCTAGCGGAGGGTGAAATTAGCCCAGGTAGAGGCCTCTTCGTCTGGGCCACTGGACCATGTCCACCCTGCTATAGCACCACCCCAGTGCCCTCCCACCACCCCTCCCACACAAACCCTACAATTTTGAACTCAGGCCTGGCCATACCCTCCCTCTACCAAAGCGGTGAAAGGTCAGTGAAAGACAGGAGTGAGGTCTGGGTTGTCCCGCCTGGTGCTCACCCAAGCTGTAATTCAGAGGAAGACTAGCATAGGGCAGACACATGGGCACGACATGCATGCACACTGGCCTCTACTGTGTCATTAGACCTAAGAAAGCAGGGTTGTTTCTTCTGACTTCCTCCTTCCTCCTGAGTTTCTAAAATCTCCAGGACACGTGGGCCAGTGAATCACTGAGAATTTCTGTATGCCACAGATTCACCTTGTTCATATGCATTTGCCTTTTTTTTTAACAAGCAACTCTCCTCACCATATTTAAATTCAGATGTGAGGTGAACACTCCCGTGGTGTGAAATGACACATTTTTTTTCTTTCTCTCTTTTGCAGTTGCTGTTAGTCAGGCTTTTTCCCTTTTTTTTGCTCATTTCGTTTGTATTCTCTTTTTTCTTCTTTCCTAGTTTCACCAATTAAAGGCAGGCTGCAAAAAGCGGTTGGAGTGTCTCTGTCTGTAACTGCAGCCAGGGGTACACACACTCCCCCGGGGTGACTGGGGCAACGCTTGATAAAGTTAATAAACTTCTCTCTCGCACGCTCTCTCGTTTTTCTCGCCCCCTCCACACACATACGGATATACACACAGGCAAACACACACACACACACACACACACACACACACACACACACACTCATGCTCATCTCTTATGTGGACATGCAGTAAAATGTAGAACAAAGATGATGGAAAACCTTAAAGATAAAAGTAACCATTATATCGTTGTTGGGGCTAATAATTATTTTACAGTGTCAAATGCCTTTTCTAAGTAATCAGCTTAGAGACCCCATGCCATTAAAAGAGTGAAGCCTGCAGTTCAAGGATATATTTATAATGAGCTTCATAATTGGTTCTATGGAAAGAGAGAGTTAGAAAGAGGTGGGGGGGGGGGGCAGTGAGAGAGAGAGAGATAGAGAGAGAGAGAAAACGATGAACTGGCAGAACATATAGACTGAGAACTGCCGCTCATATCTGAAATAACTGTTTCATTGTTCCCACACCCACACTGTTAATCCTCTCAAAAGTCACCATCGGAAATCAGATTGACACAATGGGAGGCCATCTTGCCAACACCCTAGAAAATATATCACATGTGTATCAAACATAGGGTACATGGTAGTTTTCTTTGGTATATTTTGCGGACTATTCCTCATATGAAAGACTAGGTTTGTTTCCTTTGTACATATCTGTAGCTGGGAGCTGTCCAGGGTACTGAGAGAGTTGCTGGCATCAGCTGAACATGGAACAGCTACTTACTGAACCACTTACAGGGGCTTCATATGCACTTGTGGCCTCTAAAGAATACAAGTAAATAAATAAATAGGCAAAAAACAAATTCCTCGAGATCCGCAAGTTAAGAACAAACAAGAGCCCAAACGAGGCGTAAGCGGTCTGACTACGCCTTCCTTTCTTCCGAGTCCCTCTGAGGGGATCGTCAGTCTTCTGAGGAGAGGAGAGGAGAGGCTGAAACAATTTCCATCCAAACCACCGCGATGTAGAACAAAGTGTCTGATAGGAGGCATGTATCCTCCTCCATGCCAACACACCCTCAGATGTCTAATCTCGCCCACACACACACAGCCACACACACATGCACATGCATACGTGCACACACACACGCGCACACACACACGCACACACACACAGCCACACACATATACACATACACACACATATATGCATACAGATACATGTGTGTATACACACACACACACACACACACACACACACACACCACACACACACACACACACACACAAAGCTACATGGGCAGGCTACTCGTTTGATGTCCAATTAACAGGAGTTAGAAAAGCAAAGTGCCCTACTTAAATGCACTGCAGCAGAACGTCCTCTCTGCCAGCACACCTCCCAGCTTCCTTCCTTCCTTCCAAAATCTGCCCAATCTGCATTTCAGATCATCTCACTTTATTCTGCTTTTTTCCCCCTACTGCTTGTGAATTCTGGCCCGTAGGATTTGCAGAGCTTGCTGGTCTTTGCCAACCAGTTTTGTTAGTTTTTTTTTCTTTTTAGAAATAGTGCTAAGTGCAGTATGTGGATTATTTTCTCCTTAAGTTGTTTGCTTAAGCGATCATACTGTTTTTCATTACCCGACCCCATTCCCCGTTTCACTGAATACTCCCTACAAATACTGTATATGTGACACAATCTGCTTCTCGGCTGGTAGCCTAGTAAACAGCATGGTATGGAGCCGTTCCTCCCCGTCATTACATTTCTTGTTTTCTTATAGTAAATACATACTGCATGTACTGGAAATACGGCTTGGGTACATACACAATCGAAAAATTTTAACGGAATCCCTATTTGAAAACAGCATGGGTAAAAACATTATAATTTTCAGGACCCTCCTGGGAGTGGTAACTATTGGGCACGTAACCATATAGAAATCATCAGATGCCAACAGCAGTAGATGCAAGCAGTGTTTGCCCACTCGCTGAGGAAGGTGTGGGAGGTGGGTGGTGGCTGGTCGAACTCTTGGCGTGTGGTGTGTTATGACTGAACTCCTGACGTGTGGTGTGTGATGGCCGAACTCCTCACGTCTGGTGCGTCATGGCCAAATTCCTGATGTGTGGTGTGTGACGGCTGTACTCCAGACGTGTGGTGTGTGATGGTTGTACTCCAGATGTGTGGTGTGTGATGGCCAAACCCTTTGCAAACCCTTTCCAGCATTGTCCACTCCACCGTTGTCCGTGATTCACACTGCAGAGGAGTGGAGTCTCCAGTGTGGTCAACCTGGCTCTGCGCAGCTTCCTATCTCTCTCACTCTTTCTCTCTTTGTCTTTGTCTCTTTCAGTCTCTTTCTTTTCTCTCTGGCCTCATCTGTAATTCTCTCTTTCTCCTTCTTCAATTAACTCTCTCTCTCTCTCTTTTAGACTCATGGTCCTCTAAGACTCTTGGTTTCTCAATTTTTCTGATTTATAATCAGTAATTCTCCCTTTCTCTATCTTCCCTTCTTTTTTCCGTCTCTCTCCCTCTCCCTCTCTCTCTCTCTCTCCCCCTCTCACCTCGGTCTGTGCTGTCACTGAGATAAGCTGGAGAGTTAGACACAGGCTGAATGTCACCAGTAATAAGGCCCGTTGGGAGCAGCGCTGGAATGCAGGAACGGGCTGCTGACTGGAGACGGCATAGAGGAGAAAGAGCGGTATATATTCGGCCAGTTCCCAGCAATAGGACTAAAAACCCCACACTGAATTAAAGAATGTGACATGCCGCTGCTGTAAGTGCTGGGGGAGTTCAAGGTGACTCGTGTTTGAGCTCCTCTCAGAGGGAAAGAGAGGAGAGAGAGGGAGTGAGAAGGAAAAGGCAGAAGGAGAGAAATGGAGAGAGAGAGAGATAGTGAGAGGGAAAGACAAGAGAAGAGATTTGTGACATGAAGGAGACCCATGGAGGCTTTGGCAGGATTTGGGGAGTGGGGTTGTGTTGTTCTTTTTAAAGGCGACATGGAATGGGAAACTGTGTTTTCTTTGGCTTTGAATGAGGAGAGGATGTGCAAAGCTAGCATGGATGTGAAATACAGTTGTGCCCTCCCCTAACTGTAAATCTTTAGTTTAGAAAAAGCCACTACAAAACAGACAAATTTGAACAAAGCTCTTCCTTTGATGTCACAGCGGAGAAAACAATAATTCACCATTGGTTGCTAAAGACAGCGCCATTTAGCCTAAACGGACCATCTCAATCCCAAGCCTAATTATAAGGTTGTAACTGGACTTACACAATTGCATTTAAGTTTATTTTTAATACATCAAAGTTGAATTATATTGTAACATCAGAAGAAAATTACAATATAAACATGTGCTTGTACACAACCAAGAGATCATCGAGTGCTGCATATGACAGTGGTGACCCTTTTTGTAGCAATGGGACGAAACTGATTATGTTAAGACCAAGTCAAGGCCGAGGGTTTTTAAACGCAGTTGAGACCAAGTGAATACCAAGACTTTAAGGAAGCAAAACCGAGTCTTTCAGGAGTCAAGACCAGGACCATAAAAACAATCAGTTTTCATAACCATGATTTAATATCACCACAGTTAATAATCAACAGGGTCGCAGGGCTACACAGGGCCGCTGACAGCCTGAGCCGGGCCATTCTGAATGCCTCCCCCCACACCCCATCAAATCCTTGAGATATTATTTATATAAAGCTTGTCTTTCTTTCATAAACTGCACATTAATATGTAGATTTTGATCATCTTTCAGTTGACCAAGGGAATCATCAGTAGGCTGCTTCTACCGAGTCTAGGCTATAACTTATGTTTAGTTTAATGGTTTGTAACAGGCTAACCCTCAAAACGCTACCTATATAGCATATTGGTTACATCAGAATTTACCCAGATTGCAATTTTCACATTCAAGCTTATTTTCAACAAATAAAGTCAACCAGAGAGCTGTGTATAGCCAACTTGCCATTCAGGAAGCTAACCGGAGCTAACACACTACATGTTAGCAAAGCTGGGTCGGGTTACTTTACGGGGCTGGAAATTGTTGGCTGCGCTGTGCCTTATCTTGCTCTGCCCTGTCTTTGCTAGTACCGGCATCATCAGAAGATCCTTTTACTAAATCTATTCATTGAATCCCTAAGGCTCCTGGTTCTTTTTTTGTGCCCCTGCCTTATACTGAGGCATGTTGGCATACTGAAGCGCTAATCAAGTGACGTCGCATTTTTGATCAAAGGCCATTTTTGTGTTGTCCCCACATCTAAAGAGATGTAGATCTGGCCCTGACTAATAGACCAAATCTAATCCAAGAGGCAGCACTAATTCATGCATATGAAAATGTCTCTGCACTTTATTGGATAGCAATTCAAAACAGCTTCGACAGTGCTGCTCTGTCATCAACATGTTAAGCCCACCCTGACTGACTTTGAATCATAGTTAGTACCTGCAGAGCAAATTCAAATTTGCAAGTTATATGTCTAGATAATCATTTTGACAATACACCAGAATATAGGCACATTTACATGAACATAAAAAAATGTGTTGGTCTCAAGGACTCGCTCTGAACTTCTCAATGAGGAGTTTAACTCGCTCCTTCTCCTCAATCTGTGGACTGAGACCATGTCAAGAAGGGTCAAGTCCGAGACAAGACCGAGAAAGCAGAAAATGTTCTTGAGACCGGACTCGAGTCCGAGAATGCTGTCTTTTTGCTTTCTGAACCTGGGCAGCCTGAGGGACTCTGTGATGCTGGGATCCACGTGGAGTGAGAGGGGATGTCTGATAAATGCAACAGAGCCCATGTTTTTCAATGAGGAGGAAGACCGAGTGGAGTTGGACAGAATACAGACAGCACATCAGCCTCATTGAGAAACATTGCCATTTCTGCTGGGAGAAATCAGTTTTTTTGTTTTGTTTTGTTTTTTTTTCATTGGTGAGGATCCACATCTCACACCACACGGAGCATTTTAAATTGCATGTTTGCCCTGCTGTTGTTCAAATCAGCAAAGTATGTCTGAACATTTCATGGTGAAATCGTCCTCCGCATACATACACACACACACTTACACATACTGATAACCGACAGTGAGAGAGAGAAAGAGAGACAGAGAGAGAAGATTTCCCATTTCTCTTTGGATGTCAGAGCTCTACACTATCACACCATCTCCTGTTTACACAGGAATTCAATAGAGTGGGTTGTTGGTTGTTGACTCTGAGAGAGGAGCTCAATAATAGCCCAGGCACACTGGGCATGGAGGGGAGCAGAGAGTTGGAGCAATTAATTTCCTTTGCCTCTGGACCTTTGTGCTGCCTGGCCTGCCACACCATTGTTTATCATAGTATCGATTAGCATAGAATGGGACTTTGGAGGATGGTAAAAAGCCTTGGCATGTCTTCGTTCCAGGTAGCTGCATGCGCATCTGTGCATTGGTGCACAGGTAATCAAAGCTTGCCTTGCGCATTATGAATTACAAATGAAACACAGAAAATAGTGATGTATTCTTGGATTAATCAAAAGAACTCAAAATAAGATCGTGACATTACCCAATTATTTCTGTTTCATTACTTTCTATGTAATATGGCTTGCTGCAGATATATTAGGACAATCAGTCCTTTAATTCTTTTAGCAATTAGTATAAATCTACAGTTGACATGACAGTCGTCAAAACAACATCTTTTCAAACCAGATACAAATCTACGCTGAGGGTTGAAAAAGAGAAAGAAAAAACAACGACATCAACAGCTGCATCAAGTCTCCAGGACTGAGACTTTTTTTTCCCCTTCACGCCTCGATTTGAGTCCAATCCAATCAATTGCGTGGCTGCTGCAGCAGCATAGAACACCAAGGTTAAACCAATTACACCCAGCCCACGCAAACAAGTCTTCAAATCCCCATTAAACGTTAGCAACGAGGAGCGAGGTGTGAATGCGTAGTCTCCAAGGGTCAGCGCAGAGGGAGAAAGCGAGACAGAGAGAAAGAGAGAGATGAGCGCAGGCTATTCGTTTATCTCCACGTGACAGAAGCGCTGAATGAGAGAGTGTTGAATAAAAAGTGTGGGCGCACACAGCCTTTAAAGTTACAGTTACCTACCCTTCAGCAAGAAACAATACGCACACACGTCTGAGTGAAACTACAAACACCTCCTCTCAAAAAAACAAAAAACAAACACTCTCTCTTGCCGAAGCTGGGGAGTTGCACCATCTGAAAGAGATGACGAACTAATCTGCTGGCTCCATCCTCTGATCTTGCCCAAAAGAATTGTTCTTAAACCTACAGCCTGTATTGCGCAATTACACTTGTCCTAATATTGACAAAGTTAAAAAAAAAATCCTCCCCTGTGGCAGGAGGACAAAATAAAACCCAACACAAACAAGATATATATGGTAGGATCACATAACTTGAAAGCGCTGGATGAGGATGTTCAATGTCTCCTTCCCTGTGTTTGTTAGCCTGACAACTCCTGCATCCTCCTGATGCACTTCATGCTTATTAATACACAGCGTGACCTAAATGTCTCTGGAGAGTGTGTGTCTCTTGGCACGGTGCAGAGCAGCAAGCGGGGATGAAAGCAGTGGTGGCTGGCTGACTCTGTGTGTGTGTGTGTGTGTGTGTGTGTGTGTGTGTGTGTTTCGGGGAGGGGATTAAACTTGCGCTTGTTCCCTCTGTTTGTGCCAGCAGGGTGTTCTGTGAGGACTGGATTACTGTAAACAGCATAATTAAACAGACCCTATACCAACAAAACACACACCTCTTACACAGAAACACACACACGCATGCTTCTTGCTTACAAATCCACGAACAGGCACACGAGTGCAACATACACTCCAGTTCTTCCAAGTTTTATACATATGTATCAAAAAAGATTTAAGCCAAGAATACTGTATGTGCAGTATGCGTGAATTTTGCACACTTTGCGAAGACACCCACACCCAACTGATATGCACACTGTTTTACCTATATGTGTGTCTGTGTCTGTGTGTCTGTGCTGGACAGTAAAGCACAAGTTGACCCCCCCCCACACAGCCTGCAGTGTGCCTTATCATGCCAGTATCTACCAGTGAGGACACCGAGGTTGTGTCCTCGGTATTTTTTCCAGAGCTGATGAGACGTGATCCCTGTATCACGTCCACCGTCTTTCATTTTTCATCTATAGGCTACTAACTTCTCATAACGAGGATGTTAGCCAAAAATGGCAGATTGGGTGCTACTTCCCAAAACAAGAGCATAAAATGTCGGCAAAAAACGCAGCGTGCTATTGTAGAATCAGTGCTTCTTCGTCACTAATGAATGCACAATATATTATCACATATGGGCAATACACACAAACCAAAAGTCAAACTTAAATGAAATGTCTGTCTAATAGCTTCAGTAATGGCACAAAATTCTATTCTTTTGACGTCTATTTGTCGCCTTTTTGCCTTCATTCAGATAGGACAGGAGAGAGTGACAGGAAATGATGTAATGGGAGAGAGAGATGGTGAAGGATTGAGAAATGACCTAGAGCTAAATCCTACCCTGAGTCCCCTGGGTTTATGATATGGGCACCACGGCGCCCCTCAACAACAGCACACAATTACTGTAAGATCAACAACAATCTGGCAAACAGTAGTCTTGTCAGTGATATTGAATGTGAACTTTGTTGGTTCCTTATATAACAAGCCTACTCTTCCCCAACCCCTAAGCCCTCTGTCCTCATGGCAGCTTAACAGAAACCCACAGATAGAGAGAAGAGAGACATACAGAATACTTGAACCCCTAGATGTCCTGCTGTGTAAAACAGTCTATCTTTCACTTGCAGGGGGGGTGTGTGTGTGTGTGTGTGTGGAGGAGGTGTATAGCCTGCATTTTCATATTTTCATCCACACACACCTACGTGGCTTTCATTCCAAAGATATCACACTCGCCCACACATGTACCAATGTCAATTACACAAGCTTTTAATGAGCAAAATTACATTTCTCATTCAATTATGTCTCTCAGTTAATGTATGAGATGCAAACTCTCTCTCTTTCTCCCTCTCTCTCTCCCTTTCTCTCTCTCTCTCTCTCTGAAACACACACCACACAATATACTCGCGTGTACACAACACCCTTTCTTGGCTTCAGAGTATGAATAGAATAGAAAAGCATGTACCTGCTCGTATAAGCTCGACTATTCAGTTGCCATGGTGATATGTTGTATGTGGTATATGTGCCCCCCTCCTTCCTTTCATCTCTGTTTTAGACTGAATTTGCTTTCTGTTTTCTCTTACTAAAAAAAAAAACAGAACCCACCTCGGCAAAAAACATACTGGGCCACTGAAAAGAATGCAAGCACCGGGATCTCCTGTTCAGTGGAACACAAGGGTATCTTGTTTACCATATCCCTGACTACAGACTATATATTATAACTATTCACCATATCCCTGACTACAGACTATATATTATAAGTCTTCACCATAGCCCTGACTATAGACTATATATTATAACAGTTCACCATAGCCCTGAGTATACACAAGTGCTCTATGCCATTGGTAAATATGCGAGTGAAGGCCTATTCAGCATCAGTAAAACACTGCAGCCAATTCATTGCCCAACCCTTCCATTTTGCCATTGCATGATAGCGTACCACACACTGAATAAATAGCCCCATCTCAATAAACAGTTTCAAATTGCTATGTGTTTACCCTTCCGAAATGAATGTTTGAGTTTTCAAATGCATCTATTAGCCAGGATGAAGTGATTGCATGTGTGTTTGCTGTCATTCCCTTTCTTTTTTTATTGTTAACCCTGCGCTCTGAGTAACGGAGCACTCATCACGCCACTCTTATTTTGCTTTCTGCATACTGAGGCTGAAGAGTAAGTGTGTGTATGTGTGTGTGTGTGTGTGTCAGTATGTCTGTGATGAGAGGAGGTATTCCCCATTTTCTATTTCCATATTTGCTTTTCAAGTCTGGTGCGCTGTGACTTGAACTTCAACTGCTTTCCTCTGAGTCTTCCTTTTTGTTTGTTTGTTTTATCTGTTTCTTTTTGTCTTTTTCGTTTGGAGACTGCCTGACTGTGAGCTGTAACAGATGATGGACAGCATGGCTATACCTTGTGCAGTACAGCATCTATTCTTAGCAGGGGGAAAGCGCAGGAGAGAGGAGAGAATCTGAGACACCCTGTGATCTAGAACGTTACACCTGGAACAGAAGAATACAATGGCAGGGTGAAACCAGGTGCACCAAATGATTTGAGAACTATGGCAATAGTCACACACACACACACACACACACACACACACACACACACACACACACACACACACCACATAAAGTCCCTGACATTTTTGCCTGGACAAGTGCACCACCACCACTATATCTGAAGAATTAGACCATTCTGTAGCAAACATCTCCATTAGCTTGGCACGCTAGCAGAATACATTGTAAGAAGGGCTGTTTTTTGTTGTTTCGTTTTTTTGCTCAATTTCTCTGTACCCCTCTTGTGTTTCTGGGCTAATATCTCACTCAACTCGCTCAAAAGAAATTGTCCCTGACACACACACACACACAAATATTACACACAAACAGCCACAGTGTTGATTCGTTGATTTATTTGTAAACATTAAAAGTTTGTGTAATCACATCCCATCCTCTTAATATTTCAGAGAGCAATTATTAGACAATGTAGTTTAGACATCAGTCTAAGAAATCAATATCAGTGTCTTATATTTTAATTAGATTTTTTTTAGCAGCACGCATTGACAGAATTAATACCCATTATGCAGGAGGAAGATGTTGAGCTGCATAAAACGCAGCCTTCTGTGGAGACAAAAAAGATTATACCATAATGAAAAGTCTACAAGGGATCAACAAGGAAGAGTTAATGACCAACAACTGTCTAAATGTGTCCAGACATCGTCTACTTTGCCTGAGCTGCATAGTGGTCATGTGGTTTTAAGCAAACAAGCTTTAGAAAGTAAGAAAATCCAGTTTCTCGTCCAGTAGGCTGAGCAAGTAAAGGCTGGTTTGGTTCTGCGCAGGAGCCAAGTCATAGCCAATGCATGTCTGATGAGGTGCACTTCAGCGTTTGGTAAATAGTAAGGTACACTGTAACACATAGGCTCTTACATACAGTAGCTACAGTCTAGTTTTAAGGCATAAACTGGACTCATCATGCATTGTACATTACCGAATGGGCAAGCGTTTCTTATACTAATGTAGTGTAATATTTGTTTGTTTGTGCCCTTGAGCAAGGCACTTAGACCTCAGTTGCTCTAAGGGAGACTGGCCCTGATGTAATTGATGACAAATATTCAAGTTGCTTTGGATAAAAGCGTCTGCTAAATGCATAAATGTAAATGTAAATGTAATATAGGGCAGAGTATAGTGCACTGTACATATTAGCCAATCAGGAATGCAAGTATTTTACAAAACTTAGATTCAATCAGATTCAGATCATCTTTACTTTTTGCCTCTTACCTTCCATCTCTACCTGCACTGCAGATCTAATGAAGCCAGTCATCTCATCATTATATTTCACCTGGCTGGCGCTAAAACACAGCATCGTTATTATAGATACCTAAAACATCAAGAGAGGTGTGGGCAGGTAACGACACATTCAATTTTCATGGGCTTAAATATGGGAAACCATTTTCACTTGGTTATGTGCAATAGGTGACAAAAAAGTTTGGGGTACTGAATTTATGAGTACACAGGAATAACCAATCTGACAGTTTTTTTTTTTTTTTTAAGTTTTTAGCAAATTTCTCCAGAGATCATGCAAGATACAAAGTAATCAAAAGCCACGCAAGATACAAGTTGTGAGTTCTTGTCACCTTTTTGTCATTTCTGTCACTGTGGTTTTGTCATTCTGTGTCTAAGTCTGTATTAAACTGTTAATAGCCAAGTGTTAATTGAATAACTTTTGAGTGTTAATGGATGCAGTGACATGCATGTTCTCCTATTAATTCGGCTAAAAGCTATGAATTAATAATGATTTGGGAGAGGTGTGCAGGTGTGTCTGCAGTTTTTTTTTTTTTTTTTTGCCTATGATGGGTGACAAAAACTCACAGATGCATCTAGTGAGGTCTTTGATTGATTGATCTGTGTTGGAGAACATCATACAACAGATGGTAGAATCAGATGGTCTCATGTGTGTACATGTATGCACGAAAACTGTGTCGAATAAATTATACTTGTGTTGTGAAACAGCTGTGTTGTTACTTGATTAAATGTTTGCTTAAACTGTATAATATTATACCATATATCAGATAACAAATACTGCTTTGAGTTGACAGTAAAGGGTAAACTGCAATTGAATGGGAGACAGGTGGAATGTGGGCTCAGGATATTACCTCAGGGTGGATTTGAACCTGTGTCCCTTTGGGTTCCGAGTCTGTAGATGGTGGTGACATCACCATATTCTCTAACACAGCATCAGTATGAATGTAAAAAATCTTGACTGATCTTCACAGGAAAAGGTATGATTGATATTGCAATAGACACTCGTGCAAGGCAGGCTCACTGAAAAGGATTGCAAACGTTATTTCAGCCTTCGACATTTCTTTGACTTTGGCTTTAGCTAATATAAACAGGAACTTGAAGAAGCTCAAAGTCAGTAATTGGCCCTCAAGGGCATCACCAAAACCAAGTCGGCATGTTGCACTGGGGCAGGAGAGCTGATTTATTGGAGCTATGGTAGGAATGGTTAGGGAGTGGACACTTGTTATAAGATGTCTAGAACAAGCCTTGCATAATGTGCAGTTGTGACTTGAACTACTATTCATTTTATGATGCCTTCATGGTGCTAAACATTTACAACTTGTGTTATTAAGTTAATATGAAGTTATATTTTATTATTAAGTTGGGTATTATTAAGTAATAAGGTATTGTTAAGATATTAAGGTTATCCCATCAGAAATATAAGGAACCTGTCCATTTACACTACACTAAATTGAACATAGAAAAGAAATCACCTTAAAACTCATGTGTAAACTTTTAAAGTTTACTTGTAGGTATAATATGTGTGTTCTATTTTTGCAAAAGAAATCAAAAACAAATCCCATTTATTCAATGACAGCATGCTTCCCTTTTCTGATTCTCATACGTGCTTCTCTCATGAGACGAGCCTTTATCAAAGCTGTCAACCTCTTTTTATCTTTGCACCCTTGTTTGCTCTGTGTTTGCAGTGAAACGCCGGGTCCTCCTTTCTGTAGCCTCTTTTGAGTTTCTTCAAACTATCTTTTGATGCTCTATTGACTTCTAGGAATAGAATGCAAGACAGATCAGATGTGGCTACGCTAGCTTTTTTTTTGTTTGTTTGTTTTTTTTTAGGAAGGGCTGTGACACCTTAGGGAAAATTAAACTGGTTTTGACAGTAAGTAAATAATTGGGGATAATTAGCAGATAATCAATGCTTTATAAACAGTTTGCTGATAGATTGTGAGCATTAGGTACTCTCATTAAGGAAACAAATGACTCAGTAATACCCCATAATTTGATTTGATTATGCTAAATTTCCATGTCTGTTTAACAGTGTCTGTACATCTCTTGATGAGCCAATGGACATAACAGTAACACTCCTCTCTTGCTGCCTTCCTGCCATGTCCTAAATTGTGGTATTATTCATCTATAACTTTGATAGCCTAGAGCTGGGTCAAACACTTTAAGAGGGATGTATGCACAAATCATGCACTGCAACGTGCAACATCTATTTGCAGGTTTGAAGCAATGAAAATGGAGGCAGAGAGAGATACAGAGATGAGAATGCTAAATAACAACCCTAATCTTGTCTCAGAGAAGCTAAGCAGGTGGAATCAAACTTAGCTAAGCTGGGTCTGTGAATAGGCTTCAAGTATTGCATTCTGAGGAGAGCTTGCTTTTCCCCTGATCTGATTGCCATGTGTGAGCACCAGCACAGCAGAGTGTTTCCCTCTCGCGCTTGCCTGCTTCTCCGCATTGACAAATGTTTAATTAGTACAAGCACTGTCTGAAAAGCATATTTCCTCACAAGTCCCCTTTTATTAGAAGACATAAAAGCTTTTTTCTTGTTTGATGTAAAGTCTGCTTGAGACAGGCCTGCTATTGGCTTATCTGTGTAATGCATTTTCTTTGTCACTCCCTTTTTGAAAAGAATTTAATTTTCGGGGCTTTATCGACACAATAAGACACAATATTTTGTGTTTTTGCAACAAGATTAAGCAAAAGAAATTTGAAAAGTATTGAAAGTAGAACACTGACATAGAAGGGAAATATTGCCAATAAAAGGCCACAAATATTGCCAACAAGATTGGTGGTTGGCTTGAAAAGTCACATATTGTGTTAATTTTCTGTATACACTTTGTGAAAGTAAGCTTGATAAGCCATAACCCTATATATATATATATATATATATATATATATAAATATATACCTTAGTACACTTCATATAGTAATAACTTTAAAAAAGCACTCCCACAAACACACATTAGAGCTCGGCTCTTGAAAGGGAAAACAAATCCTTCATCTTATACAGCGTTAATCAAAATGCCCAGAGTACACCCTCACTACCACTACCCCCCCAAGCCGTGAGCAGGGATAAAAAGCTCTCTTCCTCCCCTTTGGTGCGAGATGGAAATAAAGTACATGTGCACGTCCCCTCGCTCACCCCTGCATTATCTCTGGATGCAGGAGAGCGAGAGGCCCATCTGTTATGCGGCATTGGGCTAAATTGCTCGGGTCTTATGGCAAATGGGTCTCTATTATGGCGTATCCCTTTTTTGGGGTACGGAGACAGCAGGCAATGGGCTGTGACCTGCTTCATAAATAAAGACGGTCCCTGCAGGTGACATCAGCACAGAGCAAGATTCATTTTAATAGCCAGCATCCTGTTTATGGCATGCTCCTCACTGCACTCAACTCTGATCAATGCCACCCGAAGCTAATAATCAATTGCAGAGCGAGGAACAGGCATGGGCCGCACGCACTGCCGTCCATTGCCAGGCTGTACCAGGGTGCATCTGCACATTTTTGGGCTACAGTGTGACACATTGCCTTAATTTACTTCACATCTCTCAACAGATTTTATATATATATATTTAGAGATCGAAAATTCTTCTCCAAGGGAGAAGCCTGATGATGCTGGTTTCTTCAAACACACATTCTTCTCTTCTGTTTACTGTTTGTTTACTCTGGTTGGTCTGGAGCTCATCTGGGAGGCAGCAATAGAAGATCAGAGCTGTGGACAAACCACTTCATCTCTCTTTGAAGGTTTCAAACAAGAAAATGTACTTCTAGGCCACAAAGCTAAATTCTTAACCCAAATACTGGAAAACACAGAACAAAGAAATGTTGTAACAATCCATTCCTGACAAAACACACCCTTCATCATTCAGTCTTTGTCCTGTAAGAATTAAAAAAAATTGTCTTAAAATCTTAATCTTAATCTTGCACTAAAAACCTTGCAGAGAACCTGTGCAAAATAGTAGACATTTCCTAACCAAGTGCCCCATCCAGACAGTCAAAACCCTATCAAACCTCACCACTTTTTCTAGCCTGACAAGCTAGAGTATAACATCAAAATGTATAGTCTGGACATGACTGATAGACCGGGTTCAATCCTAGGGGCTTTTAACCTGCCTCTCTGCACACAATGAGATACCACTACGACCAATCAGAGCAACGTTGGCAAGACAACAAATGGCATTCTTTGAAACGAATAATCTGCCTTTTTCTGGTCCACTTTCAAAGAAAAGCCCAAGTCTAACACTTCCAAAGTTGATGCCAAAGCTGATTCAAATGACTGCTGTTCCTTGGCCAGGACCATCTTAGTTGTTTTGCGCAGTCACAACCCTGTCGTCATTATGATAAGTCCACCCAGTGACTCTCTATAAAGATAGTGCTGTGATTCTACCAAGCCTTGGTAGAAGACCTACTGAGGCCCAATGGTGCATGACTAGACGTACCTGCTGAGTGAAACTAATTGCTACCACAAGGGTACGTCTAGATTTCTAGGCTACACTTTCCTTAGCGTGGTCTCAGAAGGAGCATTTTGCTGGTGGGAGCGGCTAGGTGTGGTGCTGCTGCCTGTGTGCTGAGTGCAGAGTCTGCTGTCCCTTTGTCAGTGATAATGCCCATTCAGTGGCTCCCTGTGTGTCTGTGTGTCTGCAGACTGGAAGCCCCTGGCCCAGGCCCACAGCTCTGCTCTGGCTGACTCAGTCCACGCTCAGAGTGCAGGGAGACGAGCAGATGTGTGAGCCCAGCCATGATCTGGGTTTGCGTGAGTGCACACACGCAAGCTCACTGCAAAGACACACATGGACACACAGAGTCACACACATAGACTCTCTCTGTCCCTCACATGCACTCACTCACACACACTCTCTTTCTCTCAGTCCCTTATACACACACACACACACTTTTTCTTTCTCTCTGTCCCTCACACACATGCACACACACATAGACATACACATTCTCTCTCTCTTGCTCTTTCACACACACACACACACAAATTCTCTCTCTCACACACACACACATGCACACACACGCTCACAAGATACAAAGACAAAAGAGGCATTTCACTTTGAAATTCAAAATGTCTTCCCTTTTATTTATTCAGCCTCTCTCTCTCTCCTTTTCCCAGGGATAGAACAGACTTGAATAAGGCTGTTATGGGGGGGGGCACAGTAGACTGAGATAATGAAGTAAGGTGACGTGTGTGTGTGTGTGTGTGTGTGTGTGTGTGTGTGTGTGTGTGCGAGTGTGCGCGAGTGTGTGCTGCTGATGAGGAGAGCGTGGGTGGCTGCCAAGAAGAGAGGAGTGTGTCGCTCCCTGCTCCACATGCAGAGAAGTTCACAGGGTTTAGGCTTAAGGCTCCCCTGTCAATGCTGTCATCTCCTGCGGGGGAGGGGGGAGTAGTGGGTGCATAGGGGAGGGAATTCATAGATACACACACATACACAGAGAGAGAGAAAGAGAGAGAGGCACTCACCCATACACACACACACACAGACACACACACACACACAGACACACAGAAAGAGAGAGACGGAGAGAGAGGGATACACGCGCCGATACACACACACACATACACACACTCCCACAGAAATACAGTACAAACACAAACAAACAAACAAACACACACACACACATACACAGAGAGAGAGAGAGACACTCACCCATACACACACACACAGAGACACACACACAGACGCACAGAAAGAGAGAGAGGGAGAGAGAGGGATACACGCGCCGATACACACACACACATACACACACTCCTACATAAATACAGTACAAACAAACAAACAAACACACACACTCACACACACACACACACACACACACACACACATATATATATCCACCCACCCAGCCACACACACTCACATCTACAAAATTTAAGTCACATACACACACCAATACACACACACTTCTACACAATTAGACATCATTATATGCACACACACATACATACACACACCTCACACACTCACCACTCTTACCACACTTACCCAAAGACACACACATCTCCCCAAACACTCACATGTACGGGCGCTCAGACAAGGGGAGAAAGCGAGAGATAAGGAAAGCTTTTGAACACCCACCTCGTGACCGTACCCTTTCTTGTCGCATTATGTACACAACAGCACTCATTTCCATCTGCCTGTACCTGATTCCCCACATCAAACAGCATCAAAGGGACCCGTGCAGGAAAGGCATCTCCTGTAATTGCTGCCCCTGTACGCCACTTCGAGGCGTAGCCCATGTCTACGTGAGGAACATGGACAGCACTGTACTCTTACAGGGTCTGGATCAAGCATACGCGTGCACACACAGACCACACACACACACACACACACACACATGTATGCACATGTTCATTCACAATGGCTTATTAGTCTCCGTTGGGCAGTAGTCCCTCTAAAGGAGCATGTTCAGGGAGATGTTTTTGTACTGTAGTGCAGAAGTGGGGTGGGGCAGTGAATGTGTGTGTGTGAGTGTGTGTGTGTGTGTGTGTGTGTGTGTGTGAGGTGAGCCTTTTAAAAGCCTTAAAGATTGTCTGAGTGTGTCTGTGTGTGTTGAGAGGGAAGAAGAACGGTGAGAACTGGTGTGGATGGCTCCCTGTTGGGCTTTTAGCTGGAGGGGTGCAAATGGCTAGAAGCCCAACTGGGAGCCGTCAGCAGCCAGCAGCCAGCAAGCTGCTGCGGAAGAACCACACCAGACTTCTCTGTGCAAGTGTCTTCATTTGATGTATGCATGGGGTATGTGTGTGTGTATGTAGGTCTTCATATGATCCTCTCTCTCTCTTTGTGTAGGTGTGTGTCTGTAGAAGTGTGTGTGTGTGTGTGTGTGTGTGTGTGCACGTGCAGATGTTTGTTTATGTGTGTGTGTAAAATGCACCACTTATTGAGCATCATGGGAACACCGGGTGTGAGCTGACGGAATGCAACACACGCGCTTGCGAAAATGAACTGGCGGACATGATGACGCGTGGCTCCACCCTTACAAAAATCCCCCAGTGGAACACATAACACACAGGAGCTGAGAAACAAGGCTTCCTCCCAGCGCTAACGTGCTAACGCTCCCTGACTCCCTGACTGTTTCACAAAAGGGTGGCCTTGGAAACAGGACTGACGGCGGCCTGGGGAGGGGGGGGGGGGGGGGGGGGTGCTTTTTTGCCTCACTCTCTTCTCCTGTTCGACGGAGACCTCTCATTCCTCATGTCTCCTGGTGGTCGCCGGTTGTCGGCAGTCTAGGAAATGGCCGCTTAAGTGTGGTCCACCTGGCCACTTTCCCCCTTTAGCGGACGGCAGTGCCGCAGCACAGGGGGACATTATGTTGGACAGGAACATCTATTACAGGCTGCTTCATGGCTCATCTCGTGACACTTCCCATGTAATATTAACCACAGTGAGCCCACATGACACTTCCTGCGTCGCCTTATCGGACGACAACGGTCTGCACTTGATAATGAGTATCATAAAACTATTCTCTGTGTGGGAGATCAATCACATACATAGGACACAGAGAAAGAGAGAGAGAGAGAGAGAGAGAGACAGAGAAAGCAAGAGAAAGAGGCTGCCAATGTGATTATGAGGGGTCAGTGAATGAAATATGTATGCACCATGAGCTCATGTAATATTTAATAATGATCTCTGCCCCTGGCAAGGGTGTCTGACGAAATTAAACTCCACAATCACTCTAAACCAATTGCTTCAATGAGTGTTTTGTTCATTTCACTCTGATCAAACAAGCAAACAAGACGACTTCAGGAGCACAACAGCAGATGTCTGATTGGTATTGAGAATGGTAGGATTTCTAAAATCACCCTGGGATTTGAAATACTCTAATACAGAGAACAACAGTGCCCCCTGGTGTTGCTGGTGGTGGCAAGTGTGTTACGAGGGAAAAGCAGTTATGGCTGAGATGTGAAGAAATCTGTGTCTTCTACGCAATGTAACATTTCACAAGTATCTTGCTTTTTTCATTTGTTTTGCCTTTCTTCAAATGAGTGAAGGTGTGTGTGTGTGTGTGTGTGTGAGAGAGAGAGAGAGAGAGAGAAAGAGAGAGAGAGAGAGGGAGAGCAACATGTGCGATAAGTGGTCTAGACAATTAGAATTCCGATACGATCTATTGATGTCCTTTTTGATTTTCATGATGAATCACTCTGAATGCAGTTGTGACAAAGACAAATCAACCACCATTTTGTGTTCCACAAACAAATTGCGATGAGAGGTTTCGATCCACAGATGAATACATGCCTAGCAATTTAGCAAGCACTTATAGTAGAATATTTGCCCATGATTTTTTTGTCTTGTCTTTTTGATCGACAGCAAAAAAAAAAAAAAAAAAAGAGGCACTCTGAGTACGGGGGAAAATAGCTTTGTTTGATTTGGAGCCTGACGAAGCATACTGCAAAACGTGTCGCCCAATAAAGACAAGAAAATGTCTTCCACTGTGCGGAGGTAACCCCTCTTTTTATATATTTTGTGAACTTGCAACCCACCAGCATCTGGCTTCAAGACACATTTGGCTGTGCACAGGGGATTTGGTTGTTTTTCAAGCTTTATTTGGTTGTTTATAAACTTTGCACTGCTCTAGAAATGTTTGTCTTGTTATTGCATGTGTTTCATCTGAATTCTCTCCATGTAAGGACTATGTCATTTGTATATTATCTTGAAATCCAAACATGTGCTGGAATTCTAGGTGTGTCTGGTTCTGAATTGTTGTGAGAGTTTCTGAAATACCTTTGTGTAACTATGTAGCTGATTTCTGCACACATGCGCAGTATGTTTCCTTGTATTCTTGTGTACTTGATCCTTGTATCCTTATATGAAAAGGCCTTGTCTTTCACAAAAGCAGAGACAGCAAGGCACAGGCCTGTTTTTCAAAGTACATACAGGAAAGAGGGCCTCTTGGAGACCCTGAGAATATAGACTTATCTTACCAAGTCAGCCAAATACTATAGACCACTATTGTATAAATGATCTTGTTGGTCCGGAGGAGCAGAGAGAGCACAGATGACCATTATGTCAAAAGATAAACACTTGCCAAAGACAAGGTCAGATGGACAAATAGGTTAACTGTGAGTGAAGACCCCCATCTTATGACAGAACATTGCAAGGGGGCTTACATTTCATAAATGAACATGATCGGTCATATGCTCATTAGCTGATGATAGTTTTTTTTTAACATTTCATTTGTCACATGTAAATCTGGAACACGATACAAAACGTAGGTGCCATTGGAGAGGAATGAGAGAAAGAATTGGGAAAAGCATTGGGAGAAGAGATGGACACAACGAAACAGCAAGAAATTGGGAAAAACAGGAGAAGATGACACCTGAGCTTATTAGTCTAGACTCTCCTATTCCCCCAGTGCCATTTTGTTATGTTACTGAAATAAAATCAACTCCAACATTAATGCCTGGCGTGGACTTTGACTGCTTTGAAGGACACTGGTCTTGTGCTCTATTAGTACTTGTCTAAATAGCAAAACATATAGACTACTGTAAATAAATGCACAGTTGCAAACAATATATAGTTTCGTTTTTGACTTTTTGGTTTACTTGAGGGTTATTTAGGTTCTTTAAATATCTCCTCTTTGGTATGCGTGTATGCGCGTCTGTGCATGTAAATGTGTGTGTGTGTGCACTGCCTGACTAGGTTGTCAGTTCAGCGGCAGGCAACCTGTCATTGTGAATGTCCTTATGCAGTGAGGACCTGTCATTTGAATGCATCAGAAACACAAGCATGGCAGTTCTCATACTCTGCTAAAGATACACACCTAGATACCTGAGCGTGCACGCACACACACACACACATACACCACACACACACACACACACACACACACACACACACACACACTCAGGGAGTGACAGATATACCATAGAGAAACAGTAGATTTTATTAAGTCTCTCACTGACCAAGAATAAATATTACCTTATTTCCTACTGCAGCTTTTAAGATTGTTCTTCTGTAACAGGCATATGGGAAGCGATGTGCTTTACAATTCCCAAGTATATGGTCCAAACCATGGAAACAGCACATGGAATATTTTACAAGCAAAAGGAAAAATGTGTGGCGGTGGGTTTGTGTTCCACACGGAAGGGTGATTTATTCTCTGTGGGAGTCACTAGTTTATATTTTATGAACATAGTTTTTTACCAAAGTAGAACAGATGAACATGTAATGAACAGGCCAATCTTCAGTCAACACTACGATTAGGCTACATACACTAATGAAAGAAACTATAGCAAGGAAATAAATGCTATAGGCCTACAATATACAATATAATAATAACTATAAACGTTGTGTCTTGTGTGCATGTATGTGTGTGTGTTTTGTGTGTATGTGTGCTGTGCGTCATACTTTATGTATGTTTGCATGCCATGAGTTCACTTCAACGAAATTCACACAATAACCCAATTTGCTCTTTGACTGCTGTCGTGACAAGGGGAGATGAAAGTTAAGAAACAACAGCCTGTTACAAAGCAGTGCAGTGATCCGTCAGAAAACATGACCCAATAAAAGCCTCATTCCCTCCACTTGCTCTTGTTAATGGTCTTGGAACTTGGTTAGATATTGAGTTTAATGGACCAAGAGCGGCAGGAAAAAAGTTGCCTTTTTCACCTGTATAGTACGACAGACCATAGCATCAGCACAACGTCGATGTCTGTAGCCTGAATGCGCCAGTGCTCATCACGGCGCAGCTAACTCCTGACAAGCTTCATCATTAGCCACCATTAGCAATGGCCCGTGAAAGAATTCAAACAGATTCTCTCATTACTCCTCGTTTAGCTAAGAAAACTGCTGGGGAGCCATTTAGCCCAGCGACATAAAAAGGGTCATTAACGACTGGCAACGTCTTTCCCTTATTTAAACTCGCCAGGCAACAAAAGACCAATTCCTCACTTATCCACTACTTTAAAGGTCAACCTTGCTCAGAGGGAAAGGTGGGTGAGAGGTGAAAGGGTCAGACACAAGGCTTAAGGACAAGAGCGTTGCATTGTCTTAGCCTGGTAATAAAACCAGTCCCTCATTCTCCATTTTGTTTCGTACAGAGGGTCTGGACATTCAGTAGTAAGATTCAATTGCCTACTGGAGGTGTTTTAAGTTTAAAAATGATTGGATCAACCCTTGAGTGATGGCCTTTCTTGACTGATAGCATTCTAGCTCTGCATTTACAACCCTTCCCTCTGTTCGCTGTTTGGACAGGTGAAAATGCGTCCTGTGACAACAATCTCAATGGGACCAAATCCAAACTAGCACTGTAGGGATATGATAATCGAGTGGAAGTGCGTAGGAAGGCATGGCCAGGCTAGCATTGCCTGGCAGAGCCGCTGCTTCATAGGCCCTCAGCTTTGTGGGGGGAAAACTATAACCGTCCCCATTGTCCCTCTCAGCACTGCTCTTTCACCTTAGCTTGCTGCTTATGGTCATTTCTCAAAGGCAATATAGCTGGCTCTCGCAAGGACACCCAGCACCCAGGCCAGATGTGCTCTAATGATGACTCTTTATTCCTAAAGCCCTCTCCTCTGCTAACTTCATTGGCCAGAGTGATGGAGTGAAACAGACACTGTACATGATACTGTCCATAAAAGAAAGAAAGAAACAAACAAACAAGCAAAAGAAATGAATGAATGAATGAATGAATAAATGGATGGATAGATGGATGAATAAATGAATGAATGAATGAATGACACTGAGGGCAAGGGCACTGAGGACACCTTGCAGCATTGCCAAAAAAATCAAACCCTGCAATGCTGGCATTTATTTGCCACTGATCAAAAATGCTGTCAGCAGAGCATGCCCAGCTGTGACACTTGCAGACTCAGTTCAATTACATTTGCTGGACACATTGACGGACATTGCATATTTGAGATAACAGCCAGAGGAAATTAGTACTTGTCTTGTTTTTGTCATTTTCTCTCCAGCCTTACAAGAACAGAGGCTTGAATGATTCTTTGGGTGGCCCACAGGGAGGAAAACAAATACACAACCTCCCACTCCCTCCTCCTTACTCATCTGTGTGTGTGTGTGTGTGTGTGTGTGTAAAAAACTTGGACAACACAAGATGATATAACCTGTCAACTTCAGTTGTCAGCCTTAAGGCCTAATTCATAGTCAGTGCAAGTAAACAAACATCACTATGGATGTAAGCTCTCATGTATGCTTGCAATGCAGGCTAATGCGCATCATTTGGTCGTTTGGCTTCCAATGACTCTCAGGTGATCACACACCACACACTTCGCGCATGGCGTTGTTGCCTTCGCATCTTCTTATGTTTGCCTCACGGACCACTGTCAAATGTCAATAGAAATAGATCAGTAAATGATAAACAATATAAAATATTCATGTCTAGTATAGCAAAATATTACAACATGATCGTACTTCAGGATGCCAACATTTCACTGAAGAGTTGCACAACTTGTAAAAAGCCATTCAGACAAAAAGGTTATTTACCCATGTAAATAGATGTGTTTTCCTCTTTTTTAGTGTCTAGTTTTAGATTAGTGGTTGTCTCCTCTCCCTTTTCCGAGCACAAGCAGCATGAGTGTCTCTGTTATTTGGGAAGATTATATGGTTCCCCCGTCTCATTACTTGCCTTTATTCTGGATGAGCAGTCTAAGCACTGAAGCAAAACAAAAAGTCGGTGCTCAGTGGGATGGAAGCTTAACAACCCAACTTTGGAGATAATTCTCCCTCCCCTCTGGAATTACTTTTTCAAAGCTTGTGTGTGTACGTGTGTGTGTGTGAGTGTGTGTGTATGAGTGAGTGTGTGTGAGGTTTGAAACAACTCAGTGTCATCAGTCTTACTGTGATGATGAAACTGAACAACCATCTACTATGAGTTATCCTACTTTTAAGTGAGAGTGAGGAGAAGGCAAAAATTGCTAATATGTGTACCTGTGTAAAACATGATTGATGTAAAGAAGACATGATACAAGAATCTAATGATACGTTCAGACTGATGTGGAATCAAATGAATCCGCAACTACAGAGAGTAACAGAATCTCCATCCACATGTGGGTCTTGAATCCGCTTCAAATGGCAAATGTCAGCTCAAAATATTTGTCAATCAGAAAAGTTTTGAGAAATCTGTCTGTCGTGTCAACTCAAAGAGGACTGAAGCGACATTTAAACATTCACTCTCGTCTCAGCTCCAAACCTCCAAACCTGCAGGGGGCAGAGAGAATCAGTTTATGTGAGCAATCAAAGACATCACCCAGAAGCAGAAACCTTCCTGGAGCAGCCATAACACCTGCACATCTGCATTGGAAAAAGTTTGTGAACAAAGGAGGAGTACCTGTGAACAAACAAATATACAGGAATCTTTCAGCAAGTAGCTAGAACACAGAAGAATACTTAGCTCACGGTCAAGACGAAACTGGTAGGGGAACGGACAGCAATATTATTTTAAAATGGGCTAATATTGAAACAATTACTTAGTTTAATCATGAGAAATGTGCAGACTTGCAGCCTGTGGACTTCAGAATCAGCTGCCTGCCTATTTATATTTAGTTGGAGCTACATGATTCGAAAATGTTTAGTTTAATGTTAATACAAGTTGAATTGTTTGAATTTCCATTAATTAGTGGTGTTGGTTAGACATCTCATGCTTATCTAATGCTTAATTAAGTAGTTAATTGTGTATGCATCTGTTTAGTTTAAACTTAACATAATGCTTTGTTTCTCTTTTATTTTAAAGGTTATCAACCTAATCGAAATTACTATTTAATATCCATCTATGAATGTCACAGTCAAAGAGTTTGCAGGAAGACTAGGACAAAGCACTTCTGATTGTAAAGATTGCAAAGTCTTTTCTTGTATCACCAGCTGCACTGTTTATAACTATGAACGGCGCTAGTGAAGCTAGCATAGTGGCCATATACGTGTTGCTCAAGTTCTGTTTCATACCGTTTTTTTTTTTCCAGACATATTTGGTCATCCATCCGTGAAACACTGGAACATTGGGCCATGTGAAACTCACTGGTCAAGTAGGTCGAGTTTTAACCAGAGGTGGAAAGTATGAATTAAATTTACTCATGTTTCTGTAACTGAGTAGTTTTTGTGAAAAATGTTTAATATTATAGGTAGTTTTTGAAAGTGGTAATATTACTTCCACTCAAGTACACTTTGACCCAAGTATTTTACTCTGCTACGTTGAAAAAAAACATTACTGAGTAAAACATGAAATGTGGTAAAAAAGCAATGAGCCTAAACTGAAAGGAAAATTGCCCCGTATTTGAGTAAAAAGGACGTATTCCGTATTGAACTCGTACAGTATTTTTGATTGTCATAGAAACATTGAGCAAGACTATGAAAATTATGCTGCGTGATTTGTATGAGATGACAGGCCATAAGAAAACCATGCAGCTGTCATGAATGTTTCAACAGGCCTTGCATGAATGTTTCAAGTGAGACAGATGATGGCCATAGTGAAACAGAATGACTGGGAAAACAATTGGTCTCTCTTTTTTTTTTTTTTTTTTTTTTTTTTAAAACAGACCTACCTACCAACGCCACCTGTTAGATATCGCCTTTGCTGATACCATTCTGCTGAATCTTCTCTAATTAGGCCTGTCGCCACAGGCATTGCTGGTCCTGGACTAATTGTCAGGGCATGTCAGGTGGTGAGAATGGGCTCCATCTCCCCACGCGCTCAGCCAGTGCTCAAAACGCAGAAATATGAGGATTGTGAAAATTATATGTCAGCCATTCCCAGGACACTGAAACACCAGCTCCCTTGAAACTAGATGGACATGTAGTTGTATGTTATAATGTTGTAAGTAGTTCTGTTAGGCCCATAGCGCATATTAAAGTTTTATCTCTAGAGACTGCTCCACCCCCAGTGCTGGCCATCCCGTCCTGTCTGACCGGGCAGAACTTGCACGCCTGGGATGTGAGTGCGGGCAGGGGTTAAATAAAATCATGTGGTCGACGGCCCTGTTGTTTTAAAAGTAGCTCACAAGCTGGAAAATGTTGGGCACCCCTGGCCTAAGCAGTACACTAAAGACACAGCCTAATTAGTGCACTACAGACACAGCCTAATCAGTGCACTACAGTCACAGCCTAAGAAGTACACTATAGCCTAAACAGTACACTACAGAATCAGTACTCAGTACTACAGTGTACACTACAGTCACAACCTAATCAGCACACTACAGACACAGCCTAATCAAGGTTGACCGGTTTTCACAACACTATTTCCCTTTGTGAGCAGTCCAAAAGTGTCTTCCTCCCCATGGCCTTATCCTGGCCATTAACCCCAGGTTTGTATGAGCTACATCACCCACTGCATTGAGAATTCTCCTCCCACATGCAGGCCAGAAGAAATTCATGAGCTCCCTCTTTCTTTACCTGGCTGCCTCCCGACGGAGCCCCATCAAAGTAGCACGGAGCAGGAATGTTTTAGATCGCAATCTTGCGTGTACACACAGCAAACCTGAAGGAGGCCCGGGGATCAACGATTTACAATTAGCAGCAGATAGGGTGGTAAAATAGAGGGTGTAAATGTATTTTTGAGCCAAAAGTGAGCATTTGGAGAGGTCAGCAGCAGTAGCGGCAGCAGCATAACAGAGGCATGACAGATTCATATATTTAATGGCGGCCACTATCAGCGAGAGGAGGAGGAACCCACCTTCATTATCGCTGCTTCCCCCCCTCCTGCTTTATCGAGATAATTGATTTCTCTGTGGTAACAAGGTATCGACTATGCGAGGAGTGCCCGCATAGACGGCAGCTTCGATTCCAAGGGAGAGCCAGAGCAGAGGAGGGCAGCAGAGAGAAGTCGATGGTTAACCAACAGTCTAGCCATTTTTCCAGCTAGCAAAGATGTCGTTATCTATGTGTAGCCCACCGCACAATATACTTAGACAATGTGAGATTAAAGCAGGCAGAGAGTATAGGCTGGCTTGCGTGGAACTCATTTTGCAAGGTGTGGCAGGCATTTTAATGTTGTTTTAATGTTATTATATCGTCAAGAGAAAACGCACTTTTTTTTCTTCAAACCTTCAAATATCTTTTTTAATTGTCAGATGAACTTATGTTTATTTATACTTTAATTCTTTACAGATGCATTTTGTGGTGTAAGAAAGCACTTCGAATGAAGTTATAAATAAGTCATTTTGGATTTGTTGGAAGTTCATTACTTAGCATATTACAGGACATTCATTCAAACAATGTGTGATCCTTCATGGAGCTCACAGACACCCGGTCTGTTTGGTGTTTTAGCTTCTCCTGCAAACCAATCTTCAACCAATAATACAATCAATAAAGCAGCTTAACCTGCTCAAACAGAGCCTAGCGTGTTATTACTTTGCTGTTTACACACTCACCTTATCAGAAAGCAGCCACCTAACCTCTATATTACAAGCCTCGGCAGGTGGGAAAGCATCATACACAGACAAGCATGACATATTCTTACATCATATCCTTCAGTGGCAGAGACCGCAGCATTGTTGGATGAACGGCCTGAAGCTGTACTTTCATCAACCAGGAACTAAATACGGCTTGACAAGTCACTATTCTCTGGGACCCTCTATGGTCTTGATAACCCAAACGACAGGTGAAATGCTTGTGGACAGGGATCTTGGCAGATGACTCTGCTATGACATTTTTTTTCACTTCTTCATTCTTTCCCACTGTATCATTGGTGCATCAAATAACACTGTGTCAGCTGAGATCACTCTTCAAGTGCATGCCGCAGATAGTGTGCCTTTTTAGAAAATAAACGTTCACCTTTCGAGGATTGCAATTAGCATAACTTTGCTCGTCTTCTGGATACCACCCGCAGTGCAGTGTGGTTTGTAAACAGAGGATCCATCTTACCATCCTCATTTAGTCAGACTTTGTGTCGTTAATTTATTAAATAGTCCCTGACTGGTCCTGAGTTTATTTGGTCTCAGAAAAGCATCCCCCTGGCGAAAGCACCGTAAAGCAGTGTAACCTCTGGGGAAGAAATTTAGTACATGCATTTTTTTTTAACCAGATACATGATATTGGTGACAAAAATGATTAAACAAAGGCCTATTCCTTGTTACAGCTAGGTAGCTTTACTAGAGTTTCATTTCCACATAGTGACAACACAGGGTTGGAGTTTACTACACAAAACCACACACAAAAACACATATGGAGCCCTGCATGGGAGATGATGTTTTAAAAGTGTTCAACATAAACATTTTAATTGTCTTATCTTTGGAGAGTGACAGACATGTGAGTTACACTCCTGCACTTTTCTTCTCTCTGCTGCTAAAGGCTATTCTACCTCCACCTCACTGTGAATTTAATTTATTACAATCAATGCTCTGTTACAGGTCGACTTATGCCCTGTCTTTTGTTGCCTGTGGTCTGTCCTGTCTTAAATGCAATAAAGGGGGCTCACACTCAGTAAAATCAACCAATATCAAGTCTGGGGTGCGTAGTAAACATATTACCTTAGAACTTTACATCCTAACAGTCTGAACAAAAGAATGAATATGTATTGTTTCCTGTGATATTTATTCATTGCAATTTGTATTGAGGATTTGGATATGTGTGTTTTACTGTGATATTTATTGAAGCATTTATTGCCTGTGTGTACCTGATTGATGAAGTGTGATTGAGGCCAGTGACCAGTGATTGCACACACTTGTTTATAGAGTGGCTCAAACACACATATCGAAAGTCAGGTGACTGAAACATTTGCACTTTTGTGAACACCATAAAATATATTTAAATTTCTCTGACCAGACTTCAGGACTAGTAACTCATCTTTCTGAATCTATCAGAATAAAGGCATTTCACCCCCCCCCCTCAAGGCAAGGGTTAGCTTAGGCAAGCTTTCTTTCCTAGGCAACGAACCACCCTAGATGGTGTAGTCAACACTACATTCTTATTACTATATATATATATAAATGCAGTCCATTTATTCAGACTTCCCCATTATACCCCAATATAGTTCTTTGTCATTTCTCCCAGAACTCCTGCAGTAGACCTGTATTTTAATACCATTCGTGTCACATTTGATGATACAGCCCATTGCTCTAAATTGCCTACAATGCGATTCCACCTTGTGTTGTGCAGGTGCATTTGTTAGGTCTATACTACTACGCTCCAAATCCTATTCGCCATTCTTAATTATAAGCTTCACTGAGTGGCCATTCAACCCATCAGAGGATCAGTTCTACACGCAGAACAATGGGCCAAATTGCATTATTAGTCTTTATAGTGTTGAGGGAAATCAATTGTCTAAACTGTCTGTGGCACAGAATGCAGACGCCATCCTTAGACAATGTTTCAGACGGTTCTGCTTACCTCACTGGGAGAAACTGAGTTGAGATGGTTGATGTGGAATACAATAGTTCAGTGTTTGTAAACATACGAGAGAGAGACAGACAGAGAGAGAGAGACAAGTGTGTGAGAGTGTGTGTGTGTGTGTGTGTGTGTGTGGTTGGGGTGTGTGTGGACGCGCATAATAGTGTAAATCATACTAATGTGTACAGACAAACGCTGTTAGTAAAACTCTGTCCGAGTTCGTTCACGGTTGTACCTTCTTATTATTGCATCCTAGTTAAGCATGTTTATACATAAGTACAAGAGGCCCTTGAAGTGATGAGGAGGAATAAACAGACTCCTAAACATTACTATGCATAACCATGCTTCAGATCCAAGCGTACACAGCTCAGTGGGGAGAGCGAAATATGATGAAAATATCAAGTGGTGTCTGAACGCAATGCAGTGCTGTCTGCATGCCACAAAATTCATCATTACCAATCACGAAATTACACTTGCTGCAGCACCAAGTCAGAATCTGAATGAGACACAAAGACAACCAGCTTGAATAAGGCTTTGCGACTTATGAGGATGATTTACACAGTCTGAGAGATTACTGAGTTTAAATGTATATTCTTAAAGGCCTTTTGGCATTTTTACATTTCTCTTGCATAATCATATTTTGAAGCTTGACTGTAATTTCCAAGGGCTGAGAAATAGTGCAATCGCTCGAGCAGGAAACAACCACTGATTGTAAAGATCCAGCGGAAGTGAAAGAAGAAGAAATGAATCTTCACTGCCCCACACCCCTGTGATCAAATTGAATTCGGTTGGCAGACACAAGTAAACAGTGGAACTGTCAGAATGATAGGATAAATTAATTTGTTGCAGAGGTTTGTGGCAAAAGTTTGAGGCGATGAAGTTAAACCTTTATGAACATAACATCAACTAAATTCTTTGTGTAATTGTAACAGAATTGTTGGACCTCTGTCTCTGACAGGCTGTTTACAGACACCCATGGCGCACTTGCATCCCCTTGTGGATGTTGACAATGCCATGCACATGCAAGCTGTTTGCAAAGTTGTTAAGCAAGCTATAACCCTGTCAAATGAAAGTGAACCAAACACTGGTGGTAATTGTGATATCAGTGATCAGTTGTGATATTGATAGGTTACTGAGACTTGAAATGGTACATTGTTAGGGTGCTGAGTTATTAAACATGGTCTCAACCAACTCAACTAATCTCCACTCATTTTCCTTGCACTGAGATATTAATTCCAGGGTTTCCGCAGGGTCTTAAGAAGGCTGAAAAGGTCTAAAAATACATTACACCGTAGGTCTAAAAATCTAATAATCTAATTTGGTCTTGAGTTGTGAATTATTACTGCAGATCCACCAGTGCAGTGCATTTCATGTGGACCGTGCCACTTGCTTGTCTTTGTTTTCTTATTTCCTCATGTGAAGTTGGTAGTTGTAGTAAAAAGCATAATTAATTATCCTATGGATGTACAATCCATAAATTTCACTTCAAATTCCACAAACCTGTGCCAATTTTTTGTCGGAAAGGGCATCACATTGGTCTTAAATTTAAATCATAATGGTCATAAAAAGGTCTTAAAAAGTCTTAAATGTAAGGAAAGGCTGTTAAAGACTGTTGAAATAACATTGTTATAACATTGTTATGTAGTCAAACCATATAAGTTTGATCTTAATCACAAAAACAGTAACAACAGTATAACCAAAAGCTCAATCAAAAATAAATAACTAGATGAATAAATACGTTGACCCCTGAAAACTGTTTTTCCCCAATAACTCTTGTAAAGTTCTTGAATTTGCCTGATATTTTTCTGTAATGGGGAAGGTCCAACTGTGCATACAGTGTGAGTGCCATCTCTCTAGCTTGTTTCTGATTAGAGAAAAAAGACATGTTGCAACCATCCCCTGTTGCAACTGTCTCCGGTCTCCCCTAATAGAAAAAAAGAAGTTGTTAATCCAGTTTGAACTAATAGAAAATAGACATAGTTTAAATTATGTTTTTTTTTCATATGAATAAACTTGTGTTGAATCTGGAAACATATACAAACTCTGTGGCTCCAACAGCATCCACTGGAGACACTAAAGTTATACACACCCTGTAGGCCTACACTCTAGAACTATATTGATATTGGAGCTATGGATTGGCCTGTACGGGGACCGAACCCACGGGCCTTGATAAGATTTCCTCTTATTAGTGCCAGCGTGTCTTTGGTAGCATGGACAATTGGATTTTCTGAAAGTAGAATTGAAATACATTGCACAGCTCTACGTGGCTTAGCTTATTGTGATAAGCCATTGTGGCCATTGTAGCAATACAGGCTACATTATAGGTTCATGTGTTGATACTGAAAACCTGTGTAGACCACCTTGTCTTCCTGTCAAGAGCCATTTCATTTTGAAGAATGAGCTACAGTGCACAGTAGGTGGTAAGGCTGGTAAAAAAGCACTCAGCACTCCACTCAGAAGCAGCAGAAGCAGGTGGACTTACCAATATCCCCAACCCCACCCTAACTCTAACCTACCATACCCTGCACCATCAAAACAACAAAGTTGTATGTAAGTAATGTAAGTTTCAAAGTATCAAAATGGTGGTTTCATGACTCTGTGACCACCCCAGCCAAAGTTATAAAGCAAAATACAAGTGCTTGCCCTCATCCATATTGCCGTATCTCAGCAACGCCTGCTTGGAGAGACTCGTGGTTGGTGGCGTTGGAAAGCCCACCAATGAATTAGTGTGTGTGGGGGGGGGGCACGGTGGGTTCATGGCTCTGTGACCAACCCAGCCAAAGTTATTTGCCAAAAACCAAGTGCAACCCCCAGCACTTCTGGCTAAAACCCCCAACCCTAACCCTAACCCTAACCTAGGACAGGCTTACCCTTCTCCTAACCCTAACCCTAACCTGTAACCCCACCCGCCATCCCGGACCTTAACCCTAACCTTAACCTGCAACCACCAATAGGCCTGTGCTCCCTAAGAAAAAAACCTTCACCCCCCCAACCCAAACCTAATACTACACTTAAACTCTATACCTAACGGGAACCCTAGCTCAGTGGTAGCATGCATGCTTTGCATGTATAAGGCCCCAGGTTCAGTTCTTGGCATCTCTGTTTATGTAGCTCTTAAGGAACATGTGTGGGCGCAGAAGAAATGTGGCTGGTTAGTTTGCGTCAACATTTACAACGAACGGTCAGTGTTAAAAGTGCCTTTAACCCTAAGTTGTAGTGAAGGGCATGCAGCGCTTCACGACTCGTAACGCACTGCAATCTCCCTCAACGGGGATGAAGAATTGCTGAAAGGAGAATGGGCTGTAATGTCTTGGTCATGACTTGCTGTCTCAGGGCAGCATTTGATGGGGATTTAGCTCAGCGGTAGAGTGCATGCTTAACAGGTATGAAGTCCTGGTTTCAATCCCTGGCATCTCCAACTATATAACTCTTAAAGGACATTTAGGCACTCACATTAGCACCGATGATGTGAGGCGTGCGAATTTGTTAGGTTCAACATTTACGTAGAAAGACAAGTGCGAAAGGGATCTCGTGCTCTTCTCAGCCACAAACATTTGCCTTTGACTCGCAACCTGTTTCACTGCGTATGACTGAAGGCCATGAATCCTGAATGAGCCACCAGGTTGGAAATTTCTGCCAATGACACCAACTGAAGGGGATGTGGCTCAGTGGCAGAGTGCATGCTTTGCATGTATGAGGCCCCAGTTTCAATCCCCGGCATCTCCAATTAGTTCTAAAGGAACTTGCGTATGAAGGAGTTGTAACTGGATAGTTTGCAAGCGTCAACATTTACGAAAGGTCAGCTGAAGCCAATACTTTGAACAGGCCACACACTTTCATGTTGCGGCCATGTTTTTTTTTTTTTGGTCGATGACAGGACGAGGGACTTTTGCCTTTGATCAGGTTTTGAGGGGGCAGAAGGAAGGCACCTGAACAGGGACTTGATCCCTGGACTGTCAGCTTAGAAGTCTGATGCTCTACCAACCGAGCTAGCCAGGCTTCATGCAAACAGCTACAGAATGGGGTATTAGCTCAAATGGAGCGCTCGCTTAGCATGCAGAATGTAAGTGCCGTGATTGACTCACGCGTTCTCCAGTGCTGTGGGCTCCCTGAGGCTTCCCTTTCAAGAACGTGCCGGAGACTTTTTTTCCCCCCCCTTCAGCAGATGGTGGCTGCTGCGCTGTGCCGGGAAAGTTTCATTTTTGATGTGCCGCGAGCAAAAACCCGGGGTTTGAACCCACGACCCTAAGATTAAGAGTCTGTCGGTCTACCAACCAAGCTAGCCAGGGTGTGTGAGAACGCATACGGCATGGTGACCTGATGTGCACGTGCACCTTTTGAGCGGTGCAGGTGGGCTCTGGGAGGCCGTCATGCCCATTGCGCTGTGCACGATGACCTCAGGATGTATCTTTTGCATCTGCTGCCAGACAAGCTGTGCTGAGGCTTTCCTTGCGGGAGAGCAAAACACCCCTCACGGGCATTCGCAAAGTTGATGTTTCTCCTGTAGACAATAAATGGAGCAATGCACAATGTCTCAGATCTTTCTATTCATCCAGAAGAGAAAAAAAACTAGGTTTTCAACTAGGTTGAAAACGCTCACAGGGATCGGTAAAGCAGCTCCTTCACTCGGGAGAATAAAATTTACACACAGTTATTGTACACTCCACTTTTTTTTAGCTGTTTTGTTTTTTTGTCACTCGGAATGAAAGTTTAAAGGTCATGATTTAGCAGGTTAATATGGGGTGCAGCGATCCCTAGCAACCAAAGTAAGTTACTTGCTATGGCACTAGCAGCATTGTCCTTGCAGCTCAGCTTCCTGCTTCCCTGTGCTGTGCTTCCCCTGTAACAGTTTCACTTCAGCACAAGTAGGACTGAAATTTTCTGCAGAGTGTCATCAACTCTCTCTGCTGCTACCAAGGGCCGCCCTTGCAACAGACTTTAGCACCATGTAACTCTGTTCAGAGGTTGGCCTCTAATAGGGAATTTGATGTCATTGTTTGCCTTTATTTTTTAGCCAACTACTCAAAAAGCTTTCCCTTTAAAGATTCACATTGGGCCCTGAGAGGCTTTGGTTTACTGAGATATTTGACCAAAAGTCAGCAAACTGCATGTGGACTGCACATATACAGTATATTAAATGATAGAACATACTATATATGTACATGTATGTTTATGTGTACTTATATGAATATTTGAAGAGTTCAGAAGCAAAACCCTCCAAAGTCCATTTGCGATTAATTTGCAGAAATATATTTATATAATTTTAATAAACTTTATTATCAGTACAACATCAATTGGATTGTTTTGGTTTGATTTGTTTTTACTTGATAACAACATTCAAATTGCAGTTTGAGTAATACTTTGAAATTATTATAAAAATAACTTATTTTCTAAATATTTCTGAAAATAAGGGTTTTGCATCTGAACTCCTCATTTGCAGAAGACATGGGCATACACATTATGTATGTACATTACATAATGTGACATTGTACATTACATTACATACACTACATTAACGTTTCATTTTCATGCTGAGCCTCCTTGAACGTTCCTTGGGACACACAGTACAGTGATGCCTCTGAGCATTTCCTAAGGAAACGACAGAAATGAGGTGGGCTGGTCAACAGAGAGTTAAGAGTTTCAGCCCCAGCTTTGAGGATACACTGACACGAAGAGGAAATTGGCTGTACCATCACATCTGTGAAACTGCACTGCTGCATCGACAGATACTTAAGGTAACAATAGTCAGCTACATGAACTTCTAGTTGCTTGTTGCTTTAGGTGTTTTTTTCTTTCTGTGTGTTTACAAACTTTGAAATATTATTTGACAAACACAATGACATATTTTAGTGCATTTCTTATAGACAGTGTGGTTTCACAAATATCTGTGTATGTTGTGACAGCCAAAAAAGACACTACTATAGACAAAGTGTTACTTTTAGGGTGATCAATGGGAATATTTTTTATTTCAATTACTTCTGACATTTTTCACTTATTGAAAAGTTACCATATTTTCCACTTCCATGTTGGTCTCATTGACACAGCAAACAGGTCATATGACTGTCGAATGCAAATGTTTAAATTCCATATATATATATATATACTCAATATGTATAAAATATTTAATATATTCTGTGTTTTGGAGTAACATTACATGTACAGAGTTGTTTTCAAGTTGTGTCATTTCCGCCCAGGTTGTTTAGCGGAGTCCACATCCAGAAGCAGAGAAAGAGTGATAGAGGGGGAGATGGCTACTCCTATCCTGTTACAGAGGGTTGCAGTACTGTTGCTCTCTCTGGCTGTTCCCACCACTGCTGTTCATCTGTCAGGTATGAAATACATCACAGCACTCATCTGGGTAGCATCGTTTTTATAGACCAGTGCAGGTGTTAATGAATGATATCACTGTACCTGCTCTGGACATTTTTAGTTTCAGCCACTATACAGAGAAATTCAGTGACAGAATGAGCTTGTAACTTTCTCTAGAGAACCATTCAAATTCGCAACCACAAACTTTATGTCAAATATTTTGCCTGTTTTTACCTTTATTTCTATTCTTTCGTTGTTATTTTTTGTTTTTTCCACATGGTGCTTACAAGGATTGTGTGTGTGTTTGTGTGTATGTGTGTGTATGTGCGCACATGTCTCTGTCTGTACGTGGTTGGGGGAGAGGGTACCTGTTGGCTGTCAAATCAGATGTCAAAATATAGCCTGCAAGAATGGCAGATGCAAATACACGTGGAGCGAACTCTGGCACTCATTTTCATTTCTTTTTGCCACTTTCAGTTCTACAGATCTTGATTTACGGAATTAATGTGTTTGTTTAATTTTTAGCCAATAATTGCTATTTGCTATGCCAATGCTATTGTTGTGTAGGTAACCTTGCCTTGGATGCTCCTTCCGTCCAGTCATCCACTTACGGCGGTGTGGCAGAACATGCTGTTGACGGGAAGAAACACACAGATTTCAATTTAGGCTCCTGCACCCACACCTCCACAGAGGCCAATCCCTGGTGGCGCGTTGACCTATCCCGGCCCTACAATATCTCCAAGGTAACCATCACTAATCGCAGGGACTGCTGCGAAGAACGCATCAGTGGAGCAGAAATCCGCATCGGGAACAGTCTGGAAGACAATGGCAATACCAACACTCTGTAAGAATATGATAAGAATCATATCCTTACCATACCCTCACAAGGGATTGAATGTCAGTTTCAATGGTCTTCTATGTTCAGTTCACACTGCAAGTGTCTCTGTCTGTGTGTGTGTGTGTGTGTGTGTGTGTTTCTTTGTCTATGAACTGAACATCCATAGCGCTGCTCAGATCAGATACATTGGAAGAGGTGTTGCCAAGTCATTTACATTTGACCCTGTGGAAGGCCGATATGTCAACATCTACCTGCCAGGCAGTAACAAAATACTGACATTGTGTGAAGTGAAGGTTTTTGCTGAAGATGAAGGTACCATGCTGCAAAGTCAGCATTTTTTTATTTTAGTTAAACCGTACACAGTGTTTCCAACATTTTTCTGGGGCGATTCAGAAGTCTCGCGACTTCACATTATTTTTTGCTTAGCCTACATTTCTGATTGGTTTAGGGAAGTTTTGTTAGTAGTGTTACACCAAGCATCTAAATTCACATGAATATTTGGATTTTTTTACATTCCAAAGAGTAAGAACCAGCAATGATAATTTTCGAAGTACTACGAATCATGAGGCTCATGTGTGCATAAGGTTCACTTTAGGTGTTGGTGACCTGATGGTGTCCTGTGAATGCTCCAAAGCTTAGCCTGACAAGCCAGATTATAACATTAAAATGTATAGTCTGGACATAACCGATAGACCGGGTTCAATCCTAGGGACAGAATTGTCTTTCAAAGTGCTTCTGCATGCAACAGGATGGCATTTCAACCAATCAGAGCACAATTGCCAAAACAGCAAGTACAGCATTCTTTATAACTAATAACTTGCCTTTTTCTGCTCAACTTTCCTAGAAAAGCCCGTTTTAACTCTTCCAAAGTCAATGCAAAAGACGATTTAAATGACTGTTGTGCCTTGGCCACAGCCCCGTTGTCATCATGCTAAACCCACCCAAAGACTCTCTACAAAGATAGCTGCTACTGCAGCTTTGCTACCAAAAGCTGCTATATCAGAGCAAAATGTGCATCATTTTCCTTGTTCATTTATCAATCGGATTACAGAGCTCACAAAATCTTTGGCAATTTTCAAAACAAGGTCACACTCAACAATGAAATAATGCATTTCAACTGGAAAAGTGCCAGTGATACCAGAAAATATTGCCGTATGCATGCACAGTCCGCCCTTCAGTATAAGTTCAGTATGAGGTTATATTACAGTAAGAGAAAAGTATATCTGCTTGATTAGATGGTTAGAAAAGCCAAAGATCACACATCAAATCATCACATGTATCTGTACACCAGCAGTCCAACAAGGGAGGCCTGGGAGCCTGAGCGTCTGGATGCTCCTGTGGGTAATCACAAGTGGCAATAATGGCACTCACACCAGGTGGTAAAGCAATTACCGTCCTTTGCAGAGCACTAGCGTACGCTGAACTTAGACCATCAGCAGGGCGAGTGGTGCTTCCAATACGGCCAACCCTGTTTCCTTGCGCAACCCTGTTTTTTCTATCCCTCAAACGCCCTCAAACAGGGACAGTCGTTAAGCCATTAGTTGCTAAATGCAACCCTGAGCAGAGAGGCCAAGGTAATAATCTGTTCCTGTTTATTCATCTGTCTGTGACAGTAGGTGGTGTCAAAGTGCTTTGAGTAAAAGAGAACTGAAAATATACACATTTTATAATTCACACTTCTCCAAATTTTTCATAATTTTTCTCAACAGAGAACATTGCTTTGCAGCGTCAGGCCACACAGTCATCCACGTTTGGGGCCTCTGGCTTCTCTAAGTTTGCAGTAGATGGAGACAAGAATCCCAACTACAGTGAGAAAGGCTGTGCTCATACTTACCAAGAGGACAACCCCTGGTTCAGAGTAGATCTTCTAAAGAGCTATGATATCACTAGGGTAACTATCACTAACCGTCGGGACTGTTGCTCAGATCGTATCCGAGGAGCTGAAATCCGCGTTGGTGACAACTTGGACAACAATGGCAACAGCAACACACGGTAAGTCAATTGAGAGAGTCTGGGAGACAAGACACAGCCTCACCACTCTTTCAAAACTCTCAGACTAAACCTCGAACCCCCTGCTGGACCCTTTGCTCTCTGAACTTATCATAAGTGAGAACATTAAGGCACAGGTTCTTAGCAGGACTGAACTGACCAAGGACCACCCTCGACCGGTGACGGCTCCTGCTGCGTAAGATGAGGAGATGGAGGAAAACATGGACACTCAGTATGTTTACATGCATAAGAGAAAATCGAATTATTGCCCTAGTCTTTAAAAAACTTTAAACTTTAAAAATGCATGTAAACACCTTAGTCTGGCCTTATTTCAAACTAAACTGGACTACTCGTACCGTAATTCTTTACATAATGGCGAGGGCCTTCATTTTATTACAGACAGGCCTTTATTTCTAGATGTAAGCCATCTTTACAAAAGATTGATCCCAAAAGACCTTTCTGCATTGCATACCATGTTCAAGTGTTCTGCAAATTATGATCAGCTGATTTGTGTTGGAACAAATAGCCTAGTTAAAACATTTACTTTGAATCCTATCTCTAGCTATGCACAACGGCATGGAAAACCAGTCTTCATCTCTCGGTATAGCCAACAACTGTGGGAAATCTGCTGATAAACCAGACCTCAAATTATACTGCAGCTTATAAATTCACAGTAACATCAATAGTCAAAGTATCATCTTCTTGACAATATATCATGTAGGCAGCCTAAATCTAATCCAGATAGCTTGATAGGAAGATTAACTTTACTGTTGACAGGCGTTTTCACAGCAGTGAAACTAGTGATATGGCTCTTTCTAGTTTGGAGTCAGTACTTTTACATGAACATCTAAGTCAAGCTATTGGCAATAATCGAGCTAACACTATATACTGGAGTATCTGAGTAATCCGAGTATACATGCACAGGAAGAAAACTGAATTACTGCCATTACTGAGTGCATTTGACTCTAGGTGGCGATCGAGAGAGGAGAGAGAACACACACTGCAAACTGTTCTCCATTTGTGACCAGGATGCTCCTACTGGGCACAGATGCTTTAGTTCTACTTTACATTCTACTTCATGCATGCACCCCAGTTCATCTTATCCCCCAGTTATTAATGTGGATGACAGAAAGAAGTCTCATGTTAGTACTAATTGTCCCTTGGTGGGCGAACAGATTCCACAGCTGAAGGGATCTCTTGTCACAGATGGGGGGAGAGCTACTTCACCCACACCTGTTCCTGCACGCAACCTAACATTATTGCTACTATTCAGAGCGCCAGAGCCCCTTCTATGAGGTCACTGCACAATATGAAATGGAAAGCATTTGAGAGGTGGTGCAATCAAAAGGCCATTGATCCCTTTCAGAGCTCCATCTTGCATGTAGATTTCTGAAGGTCAAATACTGCCTCCGCCCGGCATTTAGACTGATTGTTCTGTTCAGGAATGTGTCCTGGTTGCTTAGCCCTCTTTGAGGAGCATCATTTGAGCCTCTTCAGAAGCAGAGATAAAGGCTCTATCCTATGAGACTGATCTCTTAGTGACGCTCAGAAGAGTGAGTGAGATTAATGCTCTCTCTATACGTCCTTCATGTACATAATTCAGCATGCTTGTCGTTTAGAGCTACATGGTCTGTATGAAGATGAGGGAGATGGGAGGGGCGTCTGTGTTTTAAAGGGGTTCAGGAGTGGTCGTACAAGGGTGCTTTACCTGTTGTGTCTGTTCAGGACGATTGAATCTGTGTTTATTTGGAGATGCCTAGCAATGCGTTCTGTGTGCAGCTGTTTATGTCTGCGGCGCAGCAGTTCCCGAAGCTGATACAGTAAAGTTATGACGTGAATATACCTGTGGTCAAGTGTCCGTTCTTATATAACTATACCCATAGAGGTTTTTTTTGGCCATTTTGTATGTATTAATTGCTAAATCAAAGAATAGAATAACTCTTGTGTTTCCGATTTTTCTTTGTTTGTTATGATGTTTAGCATACGCAACCAACAAAATCCTCTCCTCATCGACACAAGTCGTTGTGATGTCTGACTGGTGATTACCTGTTACAGGGTTGCAGTGATTCAGTTCATTCCAGCAGGAGCATCAAAGGCATTTGACTTCCAACCGACTACGGGGCGCTATGTGAATGTGTTCCTACCTGGAAACGGGAAGGTGCTCACACTCTGTGAAGTGGAGGTGTATGCCACAGTTGGTATGAGACAGACTTTTTTTCCTTTGATCTCAAACTAAAGAATGTTTTCTAATGTTATTAATGTGCTGTATGTATCAGCTCAGCTGATGTTGAATGTCAGTAAGTGTAATGTCATCTGCAGAAATTAATGTTGCACCAAGAGGGAGAGCGACCCAGTCCAGCCTGGTTCTGGGAGAGATGTCCAGTTTTGGTCATGCTCTGAACGCCATCGATGGAAACCCCAACCCAGACCCACGCAAGGGCTCCTGCTCGATGACTGACCGTGAGACTGACCCCTGGTGGCGGGTGGACCTGCATGAGAAATACAGGGTCACAGCTGTAACTCTGACCAACCCAAAGAATGGCTCACCTAAGGGCCTGAACGGTGTACACATTCGCATTGGGGATTCAACCAACCCTACAGAAAATTCACTGTGAGTTAAACTTGTCAAAAAGTGTAACTAAAAGGTTGAAGGATGGAATTTTAAAATGTCTGCATAAAGATTACGAATATGCCTTCAAATGATCTTTTCTCTTATCTGACCAAGATGAAGAAGTTTGAGGAAACTGAATTAACATTTTTGTTGTTGCTGTTTCTTCAACATGTACACAATGTTTTATTTTTATTCAGTCAGATACATAATATTGTAATATTTGGAAAGTAAATAGTGCACAATTTTTGGTAGGCACTGTTTAAAAATTACAGGCCTATCCAGAAGCATTAGATCTTGGTCAGCAACAGACAACCATAAGTCTACATATTCAATAAAGTGCCAGGTTGATGATGTGGATGTACTGATAATTGTTGTCATAAAAAAGACTGTGAGTATGATGGCATGGTGAGAGTGGCGAGTGAGTACTTTCTCTCTGTTGTTATTAAAATTCATTACTGTATCATTACAGATGTGCAAAAGTGACGTTCGTGCCCCTTGGTGAAACAGTCCGCTTTGACTGTGGAGAAGCCCAAGAGGGGCAGTACGTGACTGTGCTCCGTCTGGGGGAGGAGCGATCCCTCAGCCTGTGTGAGGTGGAGGTCTTTGGGACACCGGTCAAAGCTGATCAGAGTAGCACAACCACATACGTATGATTTTTGAACGTATCACTTCCAGGCAAGTTGAAGGAGTAGACATTAAGTTCAGTCTACTTCAAACACAACAGTCCTGTGAGTGTGTTGATTTTGTGTTTGGTTGGATTGTTAGATATGCCTAAATAACTAATCTCCTGAAGGTGACAATATACATCACACCAATATAATGCCATGGCACTTGTATTATGTGAATGATTAGAAGTAGAAGTCAGGCCTACATGAAAGTAAAACATTTATATAATACTATTTTTGTTCATGTTTGGTCACAGCCACAACATGGAATTGACTCCGAATTGGAATAAAGATCAATACAATGATTAAGAACTCTGCCTCAATCATTTTTACATATTAAATATTACATGCTGAAGTACTAATGAATATAATTTCCTAAACAAAAGCTCAGTATTGTTCTAGTAGGCTAGTTCTTCAAAATCATTGAAGCATCAGAATGGATTGTCATTGTACTGGTATAACAAGATTAAAGACTTAACTTCAAAGTGCAAAGTGATCACATAAAAGTACACGCGTAAAGACATTCCAGGCCTCACAAAATTCGGCACGAGTATTTTATACAACACTCATACAGTTAACACAGCGAGGGCAGTGCCCATACAACCTATGTTTTCAAGGAAACTAAGTCAGTTACATATAGGCTGTTCCTTATTGAATCTGATGACAGACTATAGATTAGGCTGTGCAGTTAGAATAGCTATTCTGAAGGCAGGCTACAAAGACCTAAATGAAGTCAATGACAGTTGACGTTGTGTGTTTGGGTTGCAAAACACAAATGCGTTCTGGCGTTTTAAGTTAAAGTTATCGTTGAAGTGAGACATTTGTCACACATTATTGGCTAGGGTACTGGACACAGGAGGAGTTGATGGCTGGGCATTCATTCACTGCACCAGAAGAATGTGTGTGAGAAGGGGGAGTGGCTACAGCGGATAGAGCAGTAGAAGCCAACTTGTGCTCCTTTTAACTTTATTTTTTACATGTTTTTTTGTCGAAACAACACCAAACTTGGCACTGCACTCATCCGTGCCATTAGTAAGTCATGTACCAAATTTGACGCTGAATTGTTTGAGAGTTATGTAACACACAGACACGCACAGACAGACATACGGACAGGCCTATTTATAAATAGATACGTTTCACTCCAGGGCTCAACACATACTCTGACAGCACCTACAGATGCATATGGGGTGACAGATGAGGTAAAGGAATTGTTTGGCTGAACCCTACATGACCTTTAGAATGAGAGTTTGTGTGTGAGTGTGAGACATGGAATTGTAAGGTGCTTTGAGTGCTCTCAGTGAGATCCAGTTATGTTTGCACCAACGTGATGCACAGTCACACACAACAAAGCAGCAGACAGAGCCAAGTAGGGGCATTCCTTACCATTATCTAGGAAGTCAACTCATCAGATGACAACTTGTCTTCAGACATCACCCTCTTGCCTTCCCTTCATCTTTCTCTTATCAAACCGGTGAGTAATAAATCCACACTCCTGCCACCTTTTATAGATTTGAATACACCTTTAAGTCTGTATTTAACTTGAGGGACAGGAAAGGACACCAATTGGTCCAAAGTATATAGACACGCTATAGAACATATTGTGCTGATTCCACTGATTGCCTGAGGAAGTGGTGGCATTGGCATAGATTGGCCAACAGTATACAGTTTCTGTTTCAGCTTTCATGACATACACACACACACCACACACACATACACTTGGATAAACAAGCAGTCCATCCACTCCTTTCAAAAACTGCACTGCAATTTCTACAAAAAAGTAAGATACTTGTGTGTTATGTTTTGCGGTGTCTAGATTGTATGTTTAGGTTATGCTTAAAAAGTTAGAGGTACTCTTGTAAGTGTTATTTTCATTGACTTTAGATTTATTTTGGCCCACAGCCTGGTTCCAAACAACACTCTTCACAAAAATGACACATTTTGGGTAATACTTTCTATGAACATCATGTACATAAGCCATTATACAGACATTTGGGCTATAGTGCATTTTTAAGGCCTAATAATTACTGACATTATTATAAGCAACAGTTTATATGTTCTCATGATTGCATTTAGAAGGCATTATAATGTTATCTTGTAAGGTTTATGATAATAAAATTCCTCCAGCGTTCAGTCATGAGAGCAAATAAATAGTAGGGCTGCACAGATCCGACTTTTTTTAGTTCCGATAACAATTCCGATGAATCAGGAAATGAGTATCATCCTCAGTCTTTATTGCCCTACTCTCTAATTGGGCATTATTTTTGAAGCCAAGACAAAACAGAACAAAATAACACAGACATGAATATAATACACTGTGAGAATATAATTAAAAATAAATATGCCAGTATCTTTACATTGGACTTGATGTTTGTAGCCCTAGGTCTAAGGCGCCTGTCACTCTAAATTTCTGACATGAACAGTGGCGGTGGGTGAAAAAAATTCTTGGAGGGGCTGATGTGCCAACAGATTTTTCTACGAGGGAAAGTCCTGATCAGTGGATGCCATTGAGTCGATTAGACCTCTAAAAATTCCGGCATTGTCTGGCAAAATCACTTTCATCATTGCTAGTTCAAAAGCATCACCGCATTACCAGTTCAAAAGCACCACAAAATGTAACACAATCGATGATGTTAGATAAAATATAACGGTGTTTATCTACCCTTCATTACAGCAATGCGGTGCCCTTTTGTCTAGCTGCGCTGCTATGCTAATCCTTCCAAGCACAGCTAGCTTAACGCACTTCTTCACGTCAACTCTTGATCTTTCATGCCTCTGGACCCGTTCGAAGAGGTGGTTTAAGTCAGTTCGCCTAGACCGTGTCCACCTCAAATCACACCTGTCACTTTTGAAAAGGGTGATTGACCTGAGACCTCAAGTGTATCACAATATGCAATTTTTGTTCTCCTTTTGGTGAGTAACGTTAGGCTGCTATTGACAAGCATGCTCAATATGAGCTAAATTCGCTAACAGGAACCATAGCTATAGAAAATGTGTTTTCATACCTTGCAGCGTCACTTAGTTGACGTGTTATAGTGTCTTTTCTTTGCAAGCCAGCTGAGCGCACAGATGCGCACAGTAGCGTAGTGAAGTTGTTGTGATCATTACGTTTAGGAAACGGATCGGCCCATGGATTGGCTAATGTTTCCAATCCCCAATCCAAGTATTTTTTCCATATCAGAACTGATATCCGATCCAAATATCGGATAGGTACATCTCTAATAATAACAGTTAAGGACATTTAACAAAATTTAAGTTTCAGAACTTTCTGACACTTCAAGTTGTAAAGGCCTCTGAGATAACATTACAATGAGTACAGTCATGACACTGTACAAATGGTTACACCGATGACTTACTTTTATGACTTTGTGAATGCATTATAACCCTTTATGAATTTATTTATAATTTTTTATAAATCCTAAATTCATAAATGATACCAATATTTTATTTTTTGTTATGAATTCAGTATAGCCATTTATGAATGTATTCATATTGCCTTATGAATACTGTGTTCATAGAGAGTGTTAGCACATTTTGTTACATAGCTTTTAAAATACTTTCACTTTTTTAATAAACATTCTTGTTAAATAAAGTACATTTGTCAGTACGCCATCAATAATAAGAGATGTTCAGTGGATTAAATCAAGCTGTTTTGACAGTACAGGATGCTTCTAATGTAGAGCTAAAGTGCAAGAGTGTGTGTATGTTCCCCACTGAACTAAAATATGACCACATTTAGTAGGTTTTAACAAGTTCAATTTCAGACTTTTTAAGACATGATAACCTGTCTACCAAAAAATTGGAAGGGGTTGTGGGATTTCAAGTAGTCCATATATATCATGATTAAAAAGTATACCCTTTGGAAACAGAATCCATCAATTTCACAACTACCAGCTTCACATGAAAAAAAATCTTAATTTCTACTCAACACAGAAGACATACTTCAAATAAGTAGCATAACTAACCCCAAAATACAATGCGCAGGAGTAACTACAGTACACAATTCAATACACAGACCAATTTAAGACCTACCCTAAATGTATAGATCAAGTGCACAATATGCAGATCGGATAATATGATGTTCTGTGAGGCGGCCATTATTGTGGAATAACTCTCGACAGAATGATGCAGGAGCTCAACTCTGAAGGGAGTTATTTATGCTGTCCTGCTTATTACACGGCAACCTACTGAAGATATCAATAACATAACAATGAAGCATTGTTTACTGTACAGTCGCTTTCATAGCAATTTTAACAATTAAGATAGATAATACCTTCTGCGAAAAAAGTAGTCTGTTAACTTACAAATCAGCTGACTGATTATGTCAATGTTCTGTTTCATTTTCCTTTACAAAGGTCTGTTATTCTTGGCAATGGTCCATTATCAAGAAATATCAGACCGCATAACCTTAGGAAAGTCCTACTGAAGTGAATGAAGCATTCTACAGCATTATAAAGAGCCGTGTAATAAGTAAATATATTTAGACTTTTTAAGGCCTCAATTCATATTTTAAATTTTAGACTTTTATATATTTTGGGGGGCTTTTTTGCCTTTATTAGGATAATAAATAGCCTTTATTAGGATGATAAAGGCAGTAGAGAGTGACAGGAAATGAGTGGGAGAGAGAGATGGAGAAGGATCAGGAAATGACCTGACTCAAACCCAGGTTTATGGTATAGCCCACTGAGCCACGGCACCCCTAAATTTTAGACTTTTTAAGACTGTGGAAACCCCGAGAGTGTATACTTATATTCAAGATGAAGATGGTTCTTTAGCTAAATGTATCACAGCACCCCTCACCCCTTGTGATACATCAACAACAACAACAAAAAAAAATCAAAGCAGCACACACTGCACCTGAAGCTCTAATGTTTTCATTTCAAATGAGAAAGACCAGTCAAGGACAAACACATCACTGTATCAATCTACTTGGATGAGGTGGAGGAAAAAAGACAATTAAGCACTATTATCAAAACCTTGCACATTTATGTTTCGTATTGAATATTTGTTTTTTGCTATCTGTTATTTGTGTATATGTGTTATATAATTTACCGTATATTGTTCTCTCATCTCTACGTATGATGATCTTTCTTATGTTACTGCTCATGATAGGATGAATTTAATTATAAAGTTTAACAACTGTTATACTAACAGTGTGGATGCTTTTTTGGTAATATAAACAACTCGTGAAGACTAAGCTCTTCCAAGAATATCTCCTGGTGTAAACTTTGAGAATGCACTTAATAATTTAATTTCTCTACATTGTGTTACACTATTGCACTTTCAACTTAAACAGCGCAGATTCTATGTTAGCAATATGCACTCCTTGTTAGTTCATTGTGTTGTAGCTTGAATGTTATCCTCTTTGTAAGTCGCTTTGGATAAAAGCGTCTGCTAAATGCCTAAATGTAAATGTAAATGTGAATATAATAGGTATGTCTTCATTTGACTTGTCTTTGTCTATTTGAACTGAAGCAAAGTAAAAATGTTAATGCTAATCTTGATCTCCACACCCAGAAGCAGAGATGACCATTCCTGTACTGCTGCAGAGGAGCGTCATCCTGCTGCTCTCTCTGGCAGTCCCCTCCACTGCTGCTCATCTCTCAGGTCTAGAGCATCTACTACCCTACATAGTAGAGTTGGAAAACTGCAGAAAGTAAAACTCCTTTCTAAAATGGATAGTTCTGGTCCTTGATTTTTTTAGTTTAATTGTGTTTGATGTTTTTATGAAAGTAGGTAATAAACAACGAGAGACAGGGAGTTATACTGGTTTTACCACGGCTAAGGGGAGTTATTAGGGATGGGCGTAGGGAAATGCTGTTAGACGCCCCTTAGCCATCAGCTGATGACGTCAGAACTATTGCACAATTTGTGGTTTGAATCCAAGCTGCTGCTGCTTGCGCTGTCTTTCATCCTTGTTGCACTGAGTTTCATTTTTATTTTTATACAATTTTTAATTTGTCCTTTAAAAAAAATACAAGGAATATAAAGACATTTTCTTGTGACTACTGCCTTGGTGAAATGCCCACTGCAGTTTCCATCAAGAAACTAGCTTGCAACAGCAGATCAAGAGATAGTTGGTACCATACAATTTTACGATCATGTTTGTGAATGTATCGTACCATGTAAGTTGTGCTACCATGGTTTGGATGATTATTTTGAGAAACAGTTTGTGTGGTAGTGTGGTAGCCACATGGTTGCTAACTAACCCTAACCCTAACCCTAACCCTAACCCTAGGTTATTAGCAACTACATTTTTGGGAAATGCATGCCTGGTTAAGGAGATGTAGTAGTTACAACCAGCTGGTTAAGTGAATGGTTAAATACTATACATGTCAGTACTTTCACCAACTGAGGTGGGACTATTAGATCCCTGACTACTACATATCTAATCTATTTCACATCAAAAAGAATGCAAAAGTTAAAATTATGCATCTCCCATTTCATCCTGTTTATAGGAAACCTTGCTCTGATGGCACCGACCAGCCAGTCATCCACATATGGTGGCATGGCAGAACATGCCATTGACGGAAGGGAACACACAGACTATGATTTTGGCTCCTGCACCGACACCAAGTTAGAGGCCAATCCCTGGTGGCGCGTTGACCTGACCCGCCCCTTCAACATCACCATGGTAACCGTCACTAACCGCATGGACTGTTGTGAACAGCGCATCAATGGGGCCCAAATCCACATAGGCAGCAGCCTGGAGAACAATGGCAATGACAACACTCTGTAAGATTCCCAAAATTCTTGAATTGTGTTCTTCAAGTTGTGTTATCAAGTCAAGTGATTGTGTTATCAATGTGTGTTTATGTGTGTGTGAATGAACACTCTTTCAAAGAGCTTCTGTGATCGGATCCATTGAAAGAGGTGCCTCCAAGTCATTCAGGTTTGATCCTGTGGAAGGCCAATATGTCAACATCTACTTGCCAGGCGATCAGAAAATACTGACATTGTGTGAAGTGGAGGTGTTTGCTGGAGATGAAGGTACCTAAGTGTATCATGCTGCAAACTGATAATCACCAGAACATTTGATTAAAGCAGTAGTTCAGAGTACTTCCAACTGTTGTTTGAGTGCCCCAACTGCTGTTGGGAGGAAGAGGAAAGAGAATTTGGTACAGCATGCCCTTCAGACAGCTCCACTCAGCAAATGTTAGTTATCAGTTTGACATTCAGTCTAAGTACAAAATTGTCTCTTTCTTCTTCTTACCAACAGCAGTTGGTGAACTTAAATATCAGGGCTATAGAAGTACTTAAGACACTTTAAGATACACATTCATTCATATATTCCTGTTGTCATTAAAACATAAATGGCCTTCAGTGTATATCAATGCATATTTGCAGTTACTTTAGCAGTGTATTGCAGTTTATTTCAATCAGATATGCTTCAAAATTGTTGAACTTATTTTTAAATATTTTCCTGGACAGAGAACCTTGCTTTTGAATGTCAGGCCACACAGTCATCTACACAAGGTCAAACCAGCTCCTCGGAATATGCCGTGGATGGAGACAGAAACCCCAAATACAGTGAAAAAGGCTGTGCTCACACTTTTCAAGAGGAAGCCCCTTGGTGGAGGGTGGATCTCCTGAAGAGTTATCATATTGCCAGGGTAACCATCACTAATCGTGGAGACTGCTGTTCAGATCGTATCCAAGGAGCTGAAATCCGTATTGGTGACAGCCTGGACAACAATGGCAACAACAACGCACGGTAAGTCAAGACAGCAACACTGAAAAAAGGGAAATTGGGGGTGTCAAAGTGACTTAACCAAAAAGCCTGGAATTATGCAAACTCATGATTCTTTATGTAAATTCATGTTATCGTAACTAACTAATGAGTCTATCCAGAAAAATCATGATAGATGAAAATATAGCACTTAAGGGCCTGTTTACTTGTTAGGTGTACAATGAGCAAAGTTGCTAAGCACTTGTGTTTAATTCTGTTTAATTACTACAGCTAACAAATGCTGTGCCACATCCACCATGATGGAATTACGGTGCTCATCCCTAACTTTGCTTATCCGTTACAGGGCTGCAGTAATTCAATCCATTCCAGCAGGAGCATCAAAGACATTTGACTTCCAACCCATTAGAGGGCGCTATGTGAATGTGGTCTTACCAGGAAAAAATAAACTGCTCACACTCTGTGAAGTGGAGGTGTATGCCACAGTTGGTATGAGACTTCTTTTTGATCTTGACAGTTAGAAACATATTGTAAGTATTAAGTCATCATGCAATTTGCTGGTGTATTTCTTGAATTGGTAAAACATCTAGCATGAGTGATTAAAGTGCAAGTGTAATGTCATCTGCAGAAGTTAATGTTGCTCCAAGAGGGAGAGCGGCCCAGTCCAGCCTGGTTCTGGGAGAGATGTCCAGTTTTGGTCATGCTCTGAACGCCATCGATGGAAACCCCAACCCAGACCCACGCAAGGGCTCCTGCTCGATGACTGACCGTGAGACTGACCCCTGGTGGCGGGTGGACCTGCATGAGAAATACAGGGTCACAGCTGTAACTCTGACCAACCCAAAGAATGGCTCACCTAAGGGCCTGAACGGTGTACACATTCGCGTTGGGGATTCAACCAACCCTAAAGAAAATCCACTGTGAGTTAAACTTGTATAATGAAAGGTGCTATGCAGCATTTTATGGGTTAGAAGCTGATTATGAAACATGTTGTTTATATGGTTGTTGCTTTCATTACAGGTGTGCAAAAGTGACGTTCGTGCCCCTTGGTGAAACAGTCCACTTTGACTGTGCAGAAGCCCAAGAGGGGCAGTACGTGACTGTGCTCCGTCAGGGGGAGGAGCGATCCCTCAGCCTGTGTGAGGTGGAGGTCTTTGGGACACCGGTCAAAGCTTATCAGAGTAGCACAGACACAGAAATGTGATTTATGATTATTTAAAGAAAATAACAAGATATTAAACAAGTTGATGTAGTAGCCCTAACAACATCAATGTTTTTCTTATCTTCTCTTCACATCAAATACAATGAGGCTTCTGATGTGTTGATGTGTACGCTGATTGCATGTTTTATGTCTAATAGAGATGCTATTAGCGAAGATAACTAAATCCAAAATCATTTTAAAGGGGTAAGAGTTCTAACATCCACTTATAACTCACTTAATCTCTCTCACTAAATCTTATCTTCATTCATTGACAAAGGAATTTTGCTCATCCTACCTTTAATCTCTAGAAAATGGGAAAAACATTTTTTTGACTGTGTCTTAGATGACTAATAGGAATAAAGATCAGTTAACGAAAATGCCTTGACTCATTTTTTAAAGCTATTGTCGATGCACATATAGAGATGTAGCAGGTTAAAAAGCATTGATACGATTGCCACCTATTGTGACACATGCTGCATTCAGAGAGTGCAGAGCAGGCAGACTCCCTCCCTCCCTCCCTCCCTCTGGAATACTCTGGAAGGCAGTTGCTTTTTAAACATAGTATTTTTCTGTGTGTGTAAAGTCCTTGTGTATATACTGTAACCTTTAGCCAAAATGTTCCATTTACATGTGTATGTGTGTTGGTTGGTCTGTGGAGTTCCTTCATCAACAAAATTCAGGAGTCAGCACTCCTCTGCTGTAAAACACGCAATTTAAGTTTAAAGCTACAGGCATTGCAAATTAGATTTATTGGATTTAACACCTCAAAACAGCCCATCAGTAACTGCTACAACAGCACTTTACAAGGCTCAACACAACTAATACGTTTTTTTGTTGTTGTTCTAATTCAATTAATGCAATCACAACATTATTCAGACCCTTTATGACATGGGTCAGCAGTACTTATAAGAGCATCATTTTGCTGTGTTGATCTGCTATGCTGCAAATGTGATGGATAGCCACTTAGCACGGCACCAACTCAAGTAGCATTCCTAAGGAATCTTAGCCCATTCCTCAAGGGCAATGGCTCCACTATTATTGTTGGGTTTATGTGCTGCAACCTTCTTCAAGTCACCAAAGTTCAACGCTGAAAGAACCTTGCTGTGTGAATAATTTTGATGGCAATTGTAAGTACAATACAATATCTGTGGAACCGGATGAATTGGATGTGGACTTGGAAAACAAAAAATGATGAGTTCGTTTTGATTGTCTATGATGCACAAAATTTAGCCTTCCTGCCAATATTGTCCCAGCCTTTTAATACTGAGTTTGAAGGGTCACTGATGGGTCACTGATGTGTCACCTATGCTGCACTCCTGTGACTGCAATTCATACGTAATATGCTGATTTATTGCATTTCCTGCAGAATGTCCTCTTGTAGCTTTGGAAGATGGTGTCTTGCGTAAAATGTGTTGTGGGATTTAGCTGATGTGACATTGTGTGTGTTGAGTAATTGCATGTTGAAATCCCTAGCTAAGCACGCCAGTAACACAAATGTGCTACTGTAAGGTCTTAACTGGTTTCACTTCCCCATTACTAGTGTGGGAGAGATTCACCAGAAAAGCACTGAGGTCGACCCAGGCTATACTGAGAGAAACAGTGCCGTTACCTTTTTCATCCAATGTAAATGTAGTATTTAAGGTTAAACCTTACCACTTCAGTAGAGGGCCTTGAGAGCCCCGAAAGGAAATGGAGGTGGCATAGGCCTACTGTGTGTGTGTGTGTGTGTGTGTGTGTGTGTGTGTGTGTGTTGGGATCTGGGAAAACCCTTTATGGTGCATTGGCAAGTTTCCAGGGGTTTTTTTCAAGTAAGTTGTTAGAATGCCCATCTATAAAGGCATACAACATTTTATGCTGTTTACAGATTAAAGAGGTACCTGGCAAGCCAGGTATTAAAAAAAAAAATAGCAACAGCATCGTACATTCTCACCAATTAATTTGTTTGCAAACCAAAGCATAGGAACAAGTGATGATCATTTTCATAGAGTTATATTGACTGGGTAATAAACGGGTTTTCAGTTTCATTCAGTTTAGGTTTTAACACTGGCTCGTGTTTTCAAACTGCAAGTGCTTGTAACTGCACGATTAAATGACAGAGGGTGCCAAAAGAGCCTTCATTTATCACATAATGTGCCATTTAACCATCAAAGTGAATATGAAGCTGGTAAATTAACCTAAAAATTTACCAACCTTGTAGTCACTGCGATGGTTAAATGGCTCATACAGGGTGAATTAAGGCTCTCTCAGATCCCTCTGCTGCTTCTCCGTGAATTTAAAGCACACTGAAGATGGACAACAGTGCCCTGATGTGGAAAAAAAGCTGAAACGGTTTCACTCATGAGCCTAATGAAATCTCATTTAATCTTTTGTCAGTCAATATAACTTTTTGAAAATGATTACCACTGGTTGCTATTCTTTGGTTTGCAAGTAAATCCATTTTTTGGTCAAAATTGTATTGATCAGCTGACTCCCTGCTTGGATTAACTGTGACTATTGTCTGGTTGATGAAACACAGTGAATCAGCATCTTCTTGACAAGCTCATCTTCCTGGATCACACTAATTCAGAGTGTAATTGAAGTTTGGCAATTCTGCCACAACAATGCCAAGTGAGGGGATAATATCAAATAGATATACACCTTGAAGGCCACCAGCCATTCTGGTCTCAATGAGGACTCTGACCTTTCTTTTTTTTATTATAACTGCATTGGATGTTCCACTGATTTCCCTTTTAAGAGGTATGATCCTTCTCTTAGTGATATACTAATGTTTCTGAATTGCTTGCTGCTTTAGAATGTAAATGATTTATATCTTGTTGTTGTTTATTTGCACTGATGGTGTCTAACATTATCAGAAGATAATGTGTAGCCTATTTATGTCACCTGTCTACATCTAATGACTATCTATATTTATTTGTGACTATTTATACAGAGTAAATTATTATCCTTTGTCTATTTATACATATTATGGTAAATCATCCCCTCATGAAATGTGTTTTCTATTTTGTATTTGCCTTTATATCCTGTTGGACTGATAGGGCAGTCGTGGCGCAGTGGTTAAGGAACCAAGGCACTTAACCCCGAGTTGCTCTAGGGGAGACCTGCCCTGAACAATTGATAGTTGTAAGTCACTTTGGATAAAAGCATCTGCTAAATGCATAAATGTAAATGTTGAACATTTATGATGTTGTATTCGCATGCTTGTAATGTATGCATTTGGATTTAATCTCTCACTTAGAATTTAGTGGGTTACAAAGCAGTAGCCGAAAGAAATGACATGCATGGCCTAGAGTTGTACACATGTGGTGTTTTCTTTGACTGTTTATTGGAGCTGTTTTTGGCATCTTTGTTACACACCCTCATGAAGCCTATACAGGCCAATATGTGTTGTTTTTTTATGCTATAGCCAACTTAATAACATTTTTTGGAAGAATTTTGTGAACCTACTGAGTGCCTGGACTTTTTTTTCTTTTTTTGTTTATACTAGTAGCTCATTTCCCACCTTAGACCTCTACAGAAAAAAACATTTCTATTTTGAGGACTCTCTAAGGATCAGATATAAAAGCCAACCAGTGTTTTTGACTGGTTGTTCACTTTATATATCAAAATTCTGTTGCCAGTTTTGAAGACCTGATTTTTAAAACGTGTAATGTAACAATTTAATTTCAATTCAATCTTCATTTCAGATAAAGTAATGTTTGACAGGGCAAAATCTCCAACAATGTAATAAAGGTCTATACCTAATTTTGTCAAAATACGCAAATTATCTCATTAACTATTGGTAATACAAAAATGCCCTTAGCAGAAATGGATTCTACACGAAAAAGCACTGAAGAATCATCTGAGAATTTTTTTTCACGTAGTTGGAGACTCTGCCCTGTCTCTATAAAAAATTCTGTTCATGAAACATCATGTTAGGAGAAATGGCATTTTTGTCATGTCCGTCACAGTGCACTCAGAATGTCTGGTGGCACACTATGCATCATTATGTCTCTGTGATTGTCTATTTATATGTGTGTAGCACACTATGTATCTTTGCTGCAAACATATTTTTTTTTTGCTGCGTTAAGTGCCATCTCAGTATAATTTGCCATTTATTGCTAATGTAAAGGGGATTCAGAGACTTTACTGGAACCTTATACGTTGTAATATGGATGCAAAATATTTATTTGTTATATTAATTTACATGTTTAAATGTCTACACTGATAGGCTGTACAATATGAATTTCACTTGACTTACCAGAGTCACCCACTAGATGGCAGACTGTGCCCTGATTTGGCATAAAGGTCCTATCAGATGAGCCACAAGTACTCTCTGTAACAGGACACAATCCGCAATATCTATAGTGTCCCTGACTATACGTCTTATTTCATGGCCACTATCTTTCTTTGATGGCTTTTATGTTTGTGTGTATGTGTGTGTGTGCGCAATCTGTTTTCACGCTCGCTCTCTCTCTCTGTCATTGAAGGAGAAATCCAATGTGACTTAGTCAGTAGCCCTGTTGTTTGGGGTCACCAAGTCCTGTCTGTAGGAAAAAGAACCAGAAAATTTGATGCATAGACCAAATAGCGAACCAATAACTAATGTTACCTGAATGGGGCATAGCGAAATCAAACTGAAAGTGAGCCTCTGTGCCCCTTTCAGTTAGTGTTAGCTGTTGATTCTCTATTTGGTGTATGTTGTATCAAATTTTCTCATAATTTTTTCTACTGACAGCACTCAGGGACCTCCAACAACAGGGCTATGGATTGATTCACACTGTATTTCTTTTTCAACCTTGCATAATAAAGGTCCATACCAAATCCCAAATTTGTCCAAATATGCAAATTAGGCCCTCATTAACTATCAGTAACACAAAAAAAAACCTGTCAGGTTTGCTTATTGTTTTCCAGGTAGATTTAGCAGATAAGTAGACAATTAGGTTGATAACCTTTAAAATAAACAAAAGAGAAACAAAGCATTACTTTAAGTTTAAACTAAACAAATCACAGCTATTATCATTCCATTTCATTCATTTATGCATTTAGCAGACACTTTTATCCAAAGCAACATACATTTTTTGTCAGCTATCAATCAATCAATACCAGTCTCCCCTAGAAAAAAAATCTTCCACGTAAGGACAGAATCACATCCAGTTTGCAACATGCACAATTAACTATTTAATTTAAACATAAGCATTAGATGCCTAACCAACACCATAAATTGAGCTACTAATTAAAGGAAATTCAAACAATTCAACTTCTATTAACATTAAACTAAACATTTCCTAGTTGTGTAGCTCCAACTAAATATAAATAGGCAAGCAGCTGATTCTAAGTCCACAGGCTGCAAGTCTGCAAGTTTGTCATGATTAAACTAAGTAATTGTTTCAATATTAGCCCATTTTAAAATAATATTGCTGTCCATTCCCCTACCAGTTGCGTCTTAACCGTGAGCTGAGTATTCTCCTGTGTTTAAGCTATTTGCTGAAATTTTCCTGTATATTTGTTTGTTCACAGGTACTCCTCCTTTGTTCACAAGTATTTTCCCAATGCTGGTGTACAGGTGTTATGGCTGCTCCAGGAAGTTTAGAATGATCTCTTTGATTGCTCACATGAACTGATTCTGTCTGCCCCCTGCAGGTTTGGATGTGAGACTCGAGTGAATGTTTGAATGTCGTTGAAGTCCTCTTTGAGTTGACGCAACAAGGCCCCAAGCAGAAATGGATTCCACACAAAAAAGCACTAAAGAATCATCTGAGAAAAGTTTGGCAGTGACCTTTATCATACAGCTGTAGACCTTGCCCTGTCTCAAAAAAAAAATTATTTTGATGAAACATTGACTCATGTTAGGAGAAATTGCATTTTTGTCATGTCTTTGTCATGGTGCACCCAGAGTGTCTGGTGGCACACTATGCATCACCATGTATCTGTGTTTGTTTATCTCTCTGTGTGTAGCACACTATGCATCATTATGTCTCTGTGTTTGTTTATGTCTATGTGTGTAGCACACTATGTATCTTTGCTGTTTAAGGCTGCAAACATATTGTTTTGCTGCATTAGGTGCCACCTTAGTATAATTTACCATAAATTGCTAATGTGAAGGCTTGTCACTTTACTGTACCGTATACAATACATTGTAATGTGGATGAAAATATTTACCTGTGTGATATTTACCAAAGTGATATGGGGTATAAACAATAAACAAGCTTTAATGATGATAAAATGTTAATTTACATTTTTAAATGTCTACAACTGATAGGCTGTACATTTTGAATTTCACTTGACATACTAGAGTACCCCACTAGATGGCAGACTATGCCTGATTGGTATAGGTCCTATCAGATGAGCCACAACCAGTCTATCTATGGTGTTTTATATCTTATCATTCATGGCCTGTCTCTGTAATGCCTGATGCTTTATGTTTGATGTCACTGCTGTTCTGTTATTTGTGTGTGTGTGTGTGTGTGTGTGCGTGCGTGTGTGTGTGTGTGTGTGGTGCATGAGTGTGTGTGTGTCTGTGTCTGGGTGAGTGCGCTCTGTTTTTCACACTCTCTCTCTCTCTGACATTAACCTTGCGTGAGTGTAACAGGAAGACATTATGCAAGACCATCAAATTGTGGATGCTTCCTTATGTAACAGCCTTGAATCACGACTCCCCTCGCAAAGGTCTCGGGTCTGTTGATTGCAGAGTAATTACCTTAGATTACTGGAAAATGAACATTTTCCAAATACGCCGCCAAATTTTGTTGTAACTTGGTGAGGCACTTTTTCTGGCATAGTATATGATTTTAAAGCTAAAAAATCTATAAATCGATACAAAAATCTATCTAAAGCTATAAAATTAGCTAAAAATAGCTAAATTGCCCAAAGCCACTTTAATGTCCTTGCAGTTTAGACACAAACAAGGTACAAATCATGTATGTAGAATGGAAGTATCATTAAGTGCATTATGCTGTGAGGATTTGTGTTAGGTTGAAGTGATTGACAGGAAAGTGAAGTGATGTTTCAGAGGGATGAGAGGATGTGTGTTGACTTGGTGTGTTGACTGAGGCATGATGTATGGACTCTGGCCCTGACCTGGCTACTGGCTACTGACTGAGATGATCATCATATCTGACCCTCATGCACTGTCATCAAGTTGACAAACCCATTCTGATTGGCTCTCCTTTACATATATTGTCTCTGCTAGGCAAATTTGACATGCAGTTTGTGTCTATATGTGTGTGTGTGTGTGTGTGTGTGAGAGAGAGAGAGACAGTATGTGCTAATAAGTGTTTGACTGCACCAGGAGGACCATAGCCATCAGTAAAGGCTGGCTGAAACCGGTTAACAGCATACACAGGCTTATTCAGTAGGGGATGTGTCATCATACACACAGCAGCCAAGCAGAGATTGCCACTGAGGAAAACTCCTGTTATGGTTCTATCAGGTTGTGTGGTAAGACAGTTCAATTTCTTTCTTTTTTTCTTGAAGTCCAAACATTGATTAGTGTAATTTCATAACCTTAGAATGAGCCCTTCATTACAGTAATACATTGGGAATGTATCCATTTTTGGAGTGACAAATAAACAAACAAACAAACAAACAAACAAACAAATAAATAAATAAATAAATTGAGATTTTTGATTATATCACATAATATTACAGTAATACATTGGGAAAGTATCCTTATTTGGAGTCACAAATAAAGAAAGAAAGAAATTAAGAAAGACATTATCAGTGATTTTTGATTATGTCACATCATATTTGAACCAAACACCAATAAAGCATCATAGAGCACTCTAACCAATCCCTTCCCCAAGGTCCTCTTACATTTATCCAGAATCCTGTTTCCCTTTCAGTGACTAGCTGACACTGTTTCGTGTTTGGGGGACAGTCTTGCCCCACTTTGTTTACACTTCATGGTGCCAGTATGAACACTAGGGGTTTTTGTTTACTCAGGAAAATAAAATGAGGAATTCTGAAGCTCTTTTTTATGTGGAAAACACTCACTACATCTGCATCTGCCTCTTCTGAACAACCTGACCTATATTTTTGGAGAGTGTGGATTTTGCAGTGGAAAGCTGAATGCCTTTAGGTTCTTGTGAAATGTCAGCAGTCCTCTGCTGGTTTGGGCTCTCATCTCTGATGCTCCTTGTGGACGTAATTAAAATGTTCATCTGTTGAGAAACTAATGGAGCTGGATCAGATGATCCACAGAAGAAGAAAGCCATAGACACCACCGCTGTATCTGTCAGACATGTTGCTCTCGCTCTGTCTGTCTCAATCTGTTTCTGATGTTCGTGTGTGTGTATGTGTGCGTGTGTTTGTGTGTGTGCATGTGTATGTGTGTGTGTGCGTGTGTGTGTGTGTGTGTGTGTTTGTGTGGTTGTATATGTCTCAGCTGACCTCCTAGCGTGTGTTTGTTTGTAGTGCCTGCTCTGATCATAGCGAGACTAATAGAATGCTTTGGTGTGGTTGCCATTGAGGAAAACATGCTGATCTCACAGACACTGAGGCTTGTTCAGTACGCTGTCTGTTCAATACGCTGCCTGTCAGCCTCTCATGTTTGCCTTCTTGTGTACTCCCTCCCTCCCTCCCTACTTCCACATTCATTCGTCCTCTCTCTTTTAACTCTGTCACTTTTTCATCTATGCTCTTTCTCTGACTCTGTCTCTCTCCTCTTCTTCCTCTCACTGTCTGGTGTTTGCTATTTCTCTTTACAACCCCCCCCATCTCTCTCTCTCTCTCACTTTCCCCTTATCACCCTCTTCCTTCTCTGTTACTCCCCCTCTCTCTCTTTCTCTCTCTCCCCCTCTCTTTCACTACAGTTTTTTCCCTCTGTGGCTAAGCAGCTTTTCCCTGTAGGGTTTCAAGTGGAGGGTAAAATGGATGAGAGAGAGAAGCTTTACGATATGCAAATTTACATCAAAGTCATCCCAGTCTCTGCCAATTTTTCCTTCCTTCTCTCTCTCTCTTTTTCTCACTCTCTCTTACACACACACACACACACACACATGCACACACGCAAAACACATTCTATGGTGCTATAGCACAAAAACAAACAAAACAAAACTCTCACTCTCTCTCTCTCTCTCTTTCACACACACACACACACACACACACAAACACACACTCATTTAGAAAAATACACTTTGAGGGGATTGTGTACATGCCTGGCATGTGTAAGACCTTTAGAAGTTAAATATGCAGTGTTTAATCATGGAGCCCCTGAGAGTGTGCTGAGTCTTTCCTTTTCACTATTGTCTCCTCTGGGATTAGAGTTGCTACCTGTCCCAGGTTTACCAGGATTGTCCCTCTTTTTGTTTGTCTGTCCAGGAAAATGTATGCACTCTCAGGGGACATCAAAAGCCCTGGCTTTTGACAGGTTGCATCAACAGTTTTAATTGACTGTTTCCTTCTTGCCAATCCATTTGAAATGTACGCCATTTAATGCACTTGACTGGTGTCACAGAAACGTTGTCCAAGAGAAAAAGAAATCACCTTTCCTAATTAGAAAATACTGCCGCGAGGGGCGATGCAATTGCACGTTTATTCATTCAATCTTCTTGACCAGCATTCATCACACGATGAATATAATGACCACTCCAATTAACACATTGACTTATGCTAATTATGTCAATGGGTGACTCGTGTCACATGATGAGGGGTGTGGTCTACAGCTTACGGATACAACCACAGTCCAGAGTTAAACCTCCTGGTCTTCCCATCACCAGGCCAGAACGGAAGCAGCCTTTTGGATGAAAGGTGAAACGCCTTCAAGCCCCAAAAAGAAGTCCAGTTGCACATAATACTGGCCAAATGATCATTATCATTTCATTAGTTAATAATTAGTTTTATCATTTTGTTACAAGTTTGCATACTTTAACTCTCTGATCCTGAAGTGGTGTAAAACAGGTGTTTTAAAAGCAGTGTTTCTGTGTTGACGTCACTAGAACCGCTGCCAGATGGGCAAAAAAAAAATGCTGTCTGTAGCTCTAATTTGGCCATTTTTACACATCTAGGTGAGAGTTACATGGCTTCAAATAGATAGACCAAATAGCAAATTAACTGAATGAGGCATTGGAAAATGAATCTGAATAATTTTCTGCGTCCCATTCGGGTTAGTGTTAGCTGCCAACTAACTATTCAGTCTATGATGTATCAAATTTTCTCATTCTTTTCCCTCTCAACAGCACTTGGTGACCTTGAACAACAGGGCTATGTATTGAATCGCAGTGGATTTCAGGAAGGATGGATGGATGGATGAAAGTGCATCAGAATCTGCTTCCAGTAGTTAGACATATGGTAATCAAATCTGGAAATCATAGATGTGACACATGAAAAACTGCTTTTGGGACTGTGAATGCTCTCTGTCCCAACATATAAACTTGTCATAAGCATTTCAGAAGCATATCCTGACAGAGGTCATGAACGATGTGTACTACTGATGATGTGCTCTAAAATCTTACATAATCCCCTGGGTTCAGAGAGAGAGAGTGGAGAAAATAACTCTAAACAGCAGGGGGTCCATGTCTGATCATTTTCTGTCTGTGCTTATGGGATTGGACACCTCTATACGCCCCCCCCCCCCCCCCCACACACACACACACACACACACACACACACACCCACACAGTCAGATCAATTGACAAAGGAGAGGAGAGGAAAGGAGAGAGGAGGGATGGAACTCTCATGTGTCCAATGCATTTTCCAAAATGGTTGTGGACCGGATGGAATGGATGTGAACATGATCCTCACAGTGGGTGGTATTGATGGCTGGATGTGTGTGTGTGTGTGTTTGTGTGTGTGTGTGTGTAGGCTCTGCCCATGACTCCTGTTGATTATGAATAAAAGGCCGTGGAGCTGTTAAACGTTATGGCGTCTAAGCCACCCTCCTCTAGGGCACAGTGAACAGTTTCTCATGAATGCCCTGAAGCAGTGTGCTGAATGGTGCTTTTACACCCCCAGCTAGACCTGCTCTCTGAATGTCAGCTTCTCTTCTCTTCTCTTCTCTTTTTTTCTCTCTCTTTTCCTCTCCTTCTATGCATGTTTTCTTTTGTCATGGGTGTAAAGGGTTAATGTCACCCAAAGGAAACCCCCTTGCCCCTATCTCACAGACTCACATCACTGTTGAGCTTGTCAAAGCTTGTGTGTGTGTGTGTGTGTGTGTGTGTGTGTGTATACGTGCCCACTTAGCAGCCTGGGACCCTGTTGAGCTTGTCAAAGAAAAGTAATGGAAGTCTCATTCACATTCACACAAATGTCCATTTTTTTCTCACTTCCTCTGGTCTTAGTTCTCTCTTCTCTATGCTTCTCTTGTTCCTTTCTGCTTCTCTCCTCTCCGCTCCTCTCCTCTCTTCTCTCCTCTGCTCTGCTCCTCTCCTCTCTTCTCCTCATGGGATCAGTGATTTACAGTGCATGTGCTGCTAAACTTCAAATTAATGTATTATATTATATTATATTATGACACAGTGTGTGTGTGTGTGTGTGTGTGTGTGTGTGTGTGTGTGTGCATGCGTGCGTGTGTGTGTGAGACAGTGTCAGTATCGTGCTGAGCTGTCCATGCGGTGAGGCGTACCACCGATGGAAAATCCCTGTGGACTCAGATGATCTGTCGGGCCGATGCTGGAGACCCATCGACTTTGCTCACCTCTAGCTGAACCTAGCCCCTATAAAACACATTACGCAATCAGACATTGATTACTACGGTGTCACTCTGCACCAAAGTGAAGTTGGGATTCCTCACTCTTCCAGTCTATATTTCCCGCTTCTCCTGCCTGCATTCCTCTTTCTTCCATTGTTTTTGTTTTTCTTTCTCCTTCATTCTTTCTTTCCCTCTAATGTTCTATTCCCTGTTTTTCCATTAATTCTGCCCCCTCTCTACTCTTCTTTTCTTTCTCCCTTCCTGCCTCTCCCATCTACCCCTCCACCTCCCCCCATCCCATCTACCCCCACCCCCCATCTCCATTTCCCCCTTCTTCTCTATCCAGCGCTAAATATCAGTCCCTCATTTCAAGCCTCTCTCTAGCCCTGCTGCTGACTGAGCTCTGAACTGAGGCTTCTCTGGATGACCTCATCCATCCTCTTCCTCCCTGCAGCCTATCAGAGGGCCAGAGATGCTTGGAGATAGGAGGAGCACTTAGACAAAGAAGCAGAGGAGAGAGAGAGAGAGAGAGAGAGAGGTATCAGATAGGAGCAGGGAAAGTGCAAGGAGAAAGGAAAGGAGAAACTGAGAACACACACACACACACACACATAGAGACATGGAGACAAGGAAGGAGGCAAGACAGACACTGACACCGACACCGTAGGTCCAGAAATAGGCTACACCATCCCAGTGATGTGGTGCTGACAGAAAGAACTAAAAGAACTAGACTGTAGGGGGAGAGAGACACAGGAGCAGACAGGAAGCGAACAGGGCTAGAGGGACAGGGGAGTTTGGCTTTATGTGTGGGATTAGGTTTGCGGGGACAGGGTGGGGGTGGCAGGGGGTGTAATTGGCTATGCATCCTCCCCAACATCCCTTCCCACCCACCCACTCTGTTGGTTGATAAATGCCACTTGCTCTATTAGTACAATCAATCTGGCCCTGGCCTGTGCTGGCCGTATTTTAGCAATGTGCTGCTTGCAGACACTTTAATTTACCATCTCATTACAGCAACCCCCGCTTCTTCAGACCACTCAATACAGCCTCATTAAGATCATAGTGCTGAGAGCAGTCACACACACATACACACACACATGCACACTCACACACACACACACACACACACACACACACAGACACAGGAGGAATGAGATAAACATGGAAAAACTGCACAGAAATTCTGGGGCTGGTTGAGCGAACATTGGTTGTGAGTGTTCGTAGCAGGCTAAGCATATAGCAATAGCATGCTAAGATGCTATCAATATCAGCACTCAGGGAGAAAATGACAGCTAATCTGAGTTCACTCGTAACGTGCTTTAACCAAAAGCATAGCTACAAGCAGCCAGAACTATTTAAAGATAAAAAAGGTTATCATTTTCAACTGTCACTTTCGCCAGTTACCACTGTGGCGGGGAAATTCAGTCCCAAGCCAGGCACTTAACCCTTAATTACTCCTGAGGGAGTGCCTGTAATTAGTTCAAGTCGCTGTGGATAATATCATTTTTGCTAAATGTGATGTAAAATATACAGCTATGTGTAACAGAAAGGGCAATATTACAACAAAAACAATACATTTCACCCATTGATGTACGAGCTGTGAATTGTAGGGGTCTATGTCGAAAGACTACTAGTATTCCAGATAGCTGCTGACTGTAAATTCTGCTATACTCTGACTCTCTCCACTGTTAGTCTGACCCAAGATGGTAACATATGAGAGGGTTACTATGGCCACCAGTCAAAGCCCCCCACTGGGAGACAACCTTGGGCTCAGCCTCGGAATGTGACAGACAGGGCCAAGGTGCCACTGCTAATTGGTTTCATGCTCATATCCTTCACACACAAGGACACACGCCATTTCACATGCTTCTGTAAAATGAGAAGTGAGAAGTGTGTGTGTGTGTGCGTGTGTGTGAGTATGTGTGTGTGTGTGTGTGTTTGTGTGTGTGTGTGTGTGAGTATGTGTGTGTGTGTTTGGGGTAAGGGATGCTGTGGCACTGATATAACCATCAACAAGCATGACAGGCCTGTCAAAGAGAGCCCTATCATACCCTACATACCCCTGTGGTGATACTGCTACAGGTGCAATACACACACACACACACACACACACACACACACACACTGATGCACATACAAACACATTGATGCACATGCACACCACATGCATTCACAGAAACACAAACATACAGAGACTCACACACACACATTTACATTTAGGCATTTATCCAAAGCCACACACACACACACACACACACACAGCCCAGAGTAGAGCTCCTATCATCTTGTCTTGTTTAAAGGCTTGGCCTTGTGTTGGTGACACATACTAATCTGACTGACGGGTCGCTGCTGTGCTGAACCATGAACAAGTGAGTGAATGGGGGAAGAAACGATAGAGAAGGGGGCGGGGATAAAGGGAGCCTGTGGAGAGGGGGAGGTAGGAAGTGTGAAAAATGGAGGAGTGATTTGAGAAAGCGGGGGGAGGGCTGGATGGAATATACAAGAGGAAATTGTATCCAGAGGAGTCCTCCCTCTTTGAGGCTGTGTGCAGTATAATCTAAAAGATTGATTGAGCATCTTGGCTCAAATGCTTAACCAAAGCCCAAATGGCTTAATCACGTTCTCTTCGGTTTTCAATTTAGAACTAAGTGATTCTGGGAATTGGAGTGTATTACCTGATGTGGAGTTTGGATGGATGCAGTTCACCAATCACAAATGCATGGAATTCCTATCAGGCTGTAGCAAGGCTGGAGGATCCTATTAGTGGAAGCGGAGGAGACTCCAGGGAAACAGATCTCTTTTCCACCCACTCTCTTCCTCTCTCTCTCTCTCTCACACACACACACACCACACACAGGAAACTGATGCATCTGCAGTCTGGGTTTACAACAGCTCCTGTTTCGTTTTAATGAGGAAAATCCCATACTGACAGATAACTAATGCTAGCACAATGAAAAGCACATCACACACATCAGTAACTCCATTTATAAGGCTGGAGTTGTGTTCTCTAATGGGACCAATTTCTAGTCTTCTCAGCTCTGCCTGGCTTTCTGGTAATGGTCTGTGTGTTTCTGTCTGAAAATGACTGTTGTAGAGTTATTCTGTGCTGAATAATGAGTTTGATGCTGAGCCACTAATGCATTGGTACTACAGGACTATACCTGATTACAGCTAAAAAAGAGACTTGCTTGTGACATGTGCCTGTGTCTGATATATGAAGAGTGAGCTGTCATGCTCTGATCTTGGTGATGGCCATACCACATTGCACACATTGTGTGTGTGTGTATGTGTGTGTGTCCCAAAGCCACCTGGTGTGAATGTAATATACGTGTAAATGTATGCATATAAGTTCATGCATACCAAATAAGAGAAACAGAGAGAGAAAGAGGGAGAAAGAGTGTGTGTATGTAATCTGTTATTTATGTATCCTCATGTGGCCCTTCCTTCTGTGAATATGTGTGACCCTTGTATCCTCACACCACCCTACAGTGTGTGTGTGTGTGTGTGTTTGTGTGTGTGTATGTGTGTGCATGTGGTTGTGTCCTCACAGAGTTGATCTGATCTAAAGAGAGGGATCATTTAAAGGCAAGGTATAAGTTCCAGCAATTAATGATGTGAATCGATGAGTGTGCGTGTGTGTCTGAGGTATCATTGAAAGGCCAGGCATATGATCCCGCTTTGAGATCGATGAGGACGTTCCACCATAGGGGAGATCCATCCAGTCCTGTGCCCAAACTCCCCACTCATGACTGGCAGTCATCGGGTGCTGCTACTGGCACAGACACCGGTGGTGCCAGTCTGACCCGCACATAACCCGAGCAGACTGCACCAGCACACTCTGTGTCCTGATCTGACTCGGGTGGTCAGATGACAAGGTGTGGTGAGCTGAGGTGAGGTGATGGGGCTAAATGGTGAAGTAGGATGGGGTGGATGAGGACAGGTGGCTTTGGTGTGAGGGGGGAGCTTAGGCAAACCCGGGGTCAGTGCTTCTCCGGCTTTTCCCATAATTCACCACTTTAAAGGGTGCAGAGTTTTCAAGCCTCACCTGTCCCCTTAGGGCAGTGGTTCCCAAACTTTTAACTGCCATGTACCCCCTGAGACATTCTATGTCCTACTATGTACCCCTGCACCATAGACAGATTGCTATTATAATTAATATTTTTCTAATTATTATTGCTGCATATACAAATGTGAACTCATATTGATATACAGGCTACCATGTAGTGGCAATTGCGTTGTATTGGGGACAATTTGAGTGCAAGATCTTTGTCCACGTATAGTCTGTACCTGAACTTCATGTTGGTGAGGCCTGAGAATCTATTCACAGACTTTTTTTGTGTACCCCCATGAATTGATCCAAGTAACCACAGGGGTGCTCGTACCCCAGTTTGACGACCACTGCCTTAGGGTGACCCAGCAGCATGGTCATGACATTAAAACTTTTAATATTTTTGGCACACTGAATCCATGCAACATTTTCCTTCCTCTTCCTTGGATCTGATCTGATTGCTCTATCTTTTTATGACTTTGGTGTTCTTTTGGGGCTCTTTAGATTTTAGTGTGGATCGCACTGTTAAACAGAAAGGTCATAAGGTCGGAGCACCAAGTGCGGATTTCGCACAAAATAACGCAGGCGATAAGACACATGTCATATGAGCCCATCCACACAGAGGACAAATTTTGTTGCAGCGGGGAAAAAAAAAATTACGTTTGTAATTTGATGTAAAATTCTGCATGCAGAAAAGAGTGTCCAGTGTGCACTGACCTTTCTGAGGTATCACTGAAAGGGACGATGGTGGCGCAGGTGGTAGAGGTGTCGTTCAGCAGCCAGAGGGTTGCAGTTTTGAGCCCCGCTCCACCTGACCCCATCAAAGTGTCCCTGAGCAAGATGCTGAACCCCATATTGCTCCCGGTGAGCAAGTGTGCACTTTGCATGGCAATCTCTGCCACTGGTGTGTGATTGCAAGGCATACATTGTAAAGCGCTTTGAGTGCTCGCAGGAGTACAAAAGCGCTATATAAATGCAGTCCATTAAGCTTTAGTGCAGATATAGTTGGTATTGTTGTGCCCCACCTGCCATGTCTCTGTTCTGCTGTTCCCCACTAGAGAGATCCCGGGCCCTGGGTGAACTTACTGTAATAAATGAGTGCTCTGCTGGTTAGTGATGAGAAACAGTGGCGAAGTGTCACATGAACAATAACTAAAACACAAAAAGGAAGAGCGGGGCGCTGGTTTGTGGGTTGAGGAATGGGGTCAGGGAAATGGGTGAGTATGGATGAATATGAGCGGACTGGGTATGTTAGCATGCAGCTTGTCAGTAGACAAAAACAAATGGATTAGTTATACAAGAAGAGAGTGCTTGAGGGTGTGTGAATGAGAGAATGCACCTACATTTATTCACAGGGCACCAAAGCGGTGTGAATCCATTGTGAATCAATCAATAGTCCTGGGTTTTTGATGTTGCTGAGCTTGTCGGTAGGTATGAAAGTGAGAGAATTTGGTGCAACGTAGACCAAATAGCAAAACGCCAGCATCCAACAATAGGACTATTGATTGACTCACACTGGATTTGTCCTTTAAAGCACAGACCGACATTTTCATCAGTTGGCTGTGTGTGCCCATTGGTTAATGGAGAGATGGTGACAGGAGAAATAGATGAGAGGTGTCTGAAAGGAAGGTGAGAATGAGAGGGGCGAGGAGCGTGGGGGTGCAGGGGGTGTGGAGGGCTACAGTGAGTAATGCTGTGCAGCAGAAAGGTCAGGGATGGGCAGTTTGATCCCCACAGGAGCTGAACTGCTACAGCTAAAGATTCTCTTCCCAACCATGCAGAGGGCAAATGTAGCCTAGTTCATCAATCATGGGCCTTCTGTATCCACAAACCACAGAATTCTGGCGGGTGTGTCTCTACTTGGAGTGTGTGTATGTGTGTGTGTGAGTGGGTGTTGGGTGTGGGTGGGTGAGCTTTTCTGTGTGTGTGTCCACATGCATATTTCCAGAGATAGGTACAGTGTTCAGAAGCCTATATCAGGATGGGCGTGTGGTTGGACAAAAATGAGGCCTACTCTGGTAGGGTAGATACCGCAGGCAGTTACCATAAGATAAAACGATTATGTATGTGTGTGGGTCTGTGTGTGTGTATAACTGTGTTTGTATCATATGTGTGTGTGTGTGTGTGTGTGTGTGTGTGTGTGTGTGTGTGTGTGTGCAACACCTAAATGTACAAGTCATTTTGTGAGGTTGAATGTTCGATCATTCTCATAGCAGTCATTCAGCACTTCTATTTTGTTCTTGTTGTTTTATTCTCTGAATGAGGAAAATGAATCTGTTCAGTTCTGCCCAGAGCTTCTTTTATCAAAGTATAGTGTAAAGTGCATGGAGTAAAGTGCATGGAGTAAAGTGCATGGAGTGTTGTGCATAGAGTGTAGTGCATAGTGCATAGAGTATAGTGCATAGTGCATAGAATACAGTGCATAGTGCATAGAATACAGTGCATAGTGCATAGAGTGTAGTGAATAGTGAATAGAGTATAGTGCATAGTGCACGGAGTGTAGTGCATAGAGTATAGTGCATAGTGTATACAGCACAAACTCTCAACCTATCAAGATTCATTTGTTGTTATTTTCTCATGCACTGGTGTACACAAAGTAATGAAATATCGTCCCCCTATCTTTGGTCTGTACCACATTTAAGTCATAGATAATCTATACACATCAAAAAACAATACAAAATAAATAGGGTTAAAACACTAAAAACAACAAATAGGTTTTAAAGAACACTTTGCCAACAGTAGAGACATCACAAGCTACAAACTTAAAGTGAAGAGTGAAGGCCTAGTTCTGTGCAACACTATAGTAAAGAGCAGGTGCACTAGTCAATAATAAAATTCTTCCTTGAGGTCCTGTGACTGACCCCTCCTCACAATGGCACTGTCAACATGGACCCTCCAAAGTTACCCCTATGATCAATCTCACTCCTTGACTTTAACATGTCTGGCTTTTGACAGCCACCTATGGCTTAACTACCATATAATGTCGTAGGACAATATTTTGGAATTATTATGTAATATACTCAGCTAAAACCATGGACAAACTGTACTCTATCATGGTAACAACTGATTGTACTTTCAATCCTAAAAGTACAGTCCAGGTTCTACAGTACCTCTGTAGAAGGTGAGGCCACACATCAGAACAGATTCTACAGTACCTCTGTGGTGAGATGGTGGATGGAAAGTACTGCCTTTTTCAAACAGCAGAAAGAGTGCAGCTGCTGGTGGACTTTTTTAACTGTGGCGGTGGTGGTGGAGAAGGTCAGGTCATCTGCCAGGTGAACCCCCAAGAACTTGTTACTCTAGACTCCCTTCTCGACAGCATCCCTGATAGTCAAAGGCGTGTGGTGGTGTGGCGCCCTCCGGTAATCTATCTCCATTACTAAGTTGAGGGTCGAGTTGAGGGTCCATTTCCATTGACCTGAGCCTCTCCACCAGCTGCTGGGGCAGGATGGTATTGAGCGCTGAGTTGAAATCAATGAAGAGTAGCCTTGCATATAGTAGGCTATCCGTGTAGAGTTAGCCACAAAGCCTACCTGTTGCTCCTGACAGACTCATAAATAAGACCACATCAAAATAGGCAGGGATGCACTGATCCGATATTTGGAATTGATATCAGCCCCGATATGGAAAAATACTTAAATCGGGTATCTGAAAAATTAGCTGATCCATGAGCTGTTCCGTTTCCTAAACTGAATGACCGCAACAACCCCACTACGCTACTGTGCGCTACTGTGCTACAGTGCACTGAGCTGGTTTGCAAAGATGTGGTATAGCATGTCAGCTAGGTGCAGCTGTAAGGTATGAACACACTGATTTTCTATAGGTATTATAAGTGTTAATAAAGTGATCACAAAGTCAAGGTCATTAACTGTAAGTTTTAATCAACAACCTGCAAATATTTTACCCGAATCGTTCCTTTTAGCGAACTTAGCTCATGTTGACTACTTGTCAGTATAATGTTACTCACCAAATTCTGCTTAAGTTGTTTGTGAGTATTTATTTAAACTAATGCAACAGAAAACATAATCAGTACCTGCACCAGTCTACTAATTTCCACCTTACATGGAAACAAATTTAGTTTCAGTCCTTTAGCTTTAGGTTCATGCAGAGAAATTTAAAGTGACAGGCGCCTAATTAGGCTCACAGACATCAAATACAATGTAATGACACTGGCACACACTTTATTTTTTAACTTTATTCTAAAGAACAATGTATTATATTTATGTCTGTTATTTTGTTCAGTTTTATCTTGGCTTGGAAAATAATGCTCAGTTAGGTACGTAATAAAGCTGAGGATGACGCCTATCTCCCAATTAAATGGGAGTTAAATTAAATCAGATCAGTATCAGGTATCGACTGATATGCAAAACCCATGTATCAGAATTGGTATTGGAAAGTCTGATTGGTGCAACTCTTAAAGTAGGTTATGAAGAGTATTTGTGATCAGCACATACAGTATATCCCCCCCAACATTGGCCCAGGAGCCCGTTTTGCTGAGTGTAGCCTGAAGACTTTTCCAGCAGCGTTTCTGTTGAGTATGGCGTTTTTAAATGTGTCTTCCAGATGCAATGGAGTACTTTGAAGTTTGATGCAGTGATGTGCAGTGTGCTTAAATTTTTAAATTCTCTTTCATGATTTAAGATCAATTCCCTTTGCATGGTGCAACTGAGACACACGCTCTATCTGACCCAGCTAAGGCCCCAAAGCACAGTGTGTGTGTGTAGTTGTGTGTGTGTGTGTGTGTGTGGTGTGTGTGTGTGTGTGTGTGTGTGTGTGTGTGTGTGTGTGTGTGTGTGTGTGTGTGTGCATGTGCATGCATATGTGTGTATGTGTGTGTGTACATAAGGACTTGTAAGTGGCTGACCAGAACAGTGGTTCATTCAGCAGACTGAAGCTTCTCTGTTTGTTACTACTACTACTACTACTACCACTACTATTATCAATACTACCACTGATACTATAACTACTGCTACTTTACTATGTACTGTTTTTACAAGGAACTGCTAACATTTATAAGGCTGTTTGAAGACATTTGTGTGAATGTTTGCCAGTGTTAGACAAGGATGAAGAGGTATGGTGATGGTGGTATGGAGATGAGTTAAGAAAAGGTGTGTCACAGCTGCAGCTCCCGACCCCTGAATCCCCTGCAGTGTCCTGTCATTATGTCATCTTAATCATGCCCATCTCATCATCTTGACAACGTTCTCAGCACCACAGGAACCTCTCCTCCTCTTCCTCCAACCCTATTGGCTGAAGAGAAATAATTCCTGCTTCGGGGATCAATCATGTGGCAGTCCATTGTCCTAGTAACAGACATGTGACTTCATCCAGCCTGTTAGTCTTCCCTGATGATAGAGACAGGCCCTCAGGCTGGCAACCATCAGCCTCACGCTCTGAGACTTATCAGCATATGTGTTTATGAATGTCTGCTACAGTCATTTTGTTTATTTCTTCCACAGTGACAACTATGCAGTACATGATACTGCTTTGAAATGTTTAAATTCTTTGACATACAAAAACCACCCCTGGTGTCCAGCCTTGTCCATCCTTGATTGGTAGCAGAGAAGAAAAACATTATACATTCTAGTATACAGTATAGTATTGATATACTATATTATACTAAAGATACTATTTATATATTTGTATATATTCTACATCACAAATCTGAGGCTCATTGCTAAGTGTATTCTTTATAGAGATTCATTTTTGTTGTTGTTTTCTTTGAGGAATTTGTATTCACAGACAGTGATATACCTGTGCATGTCTTTGCTGTTGACTCTCACAGAGCCTGTCTTTGTGCATTATCTTTAGTTGCTGGTGTTGATGTGATGCCCCAGAGAACTCTGGGTAATGAGAGAGCATCTGCTGACACTGACAGGAGCGCTCGAGGTGTCGTCTTTACCCAGAGTTCACTGGGGCTCGGCCTGGCATGGCCTCCCTCTGGTCTCCTTGAGTTCTGCCCGAGCGGCTAACCCAGAAGCAGAGGCGTCCGGCGTGAATAAACATTCCCAGAAAAGAAAAGCAGAAACCCACTTGCCTGTCATGTCAGAGGGGCACTTGAACACAGCAAAGCACTTCTGCAGGCCCGGGAAGCAGTTCCCCGGGGCAGAGAATGCACAAGTTTACAGCCTCCTACTGACATAGACACAGACAGGGGAGAGAGAGAGAGAGAGAGAGAGAAGGGAGGATACATGCATTGGAGAAAAAGAAGAGAGATAGAAGGAGTGAGAAAGAGAGGAAAAGATGCAGAAAAGAAGGAAAGAGGATAAGAGGGAGAGAGAGAAAGAAATAACAGGGTTTAAAAAAGTAGAAGAGGATAGATACATTACATTGAAGGGAAAGAAACAGAAGCAAGTGATTACATGAAGAGCTAGAAAGAGACAGAGAGAGAGCAGAGGGATATGTAGATGGAAAGAGAGAAAGAAGGGGGGGGGGGGGTAAATGGACTAAGTGGAGTAAACAAACATCCTCTCTTTGCCCAGAGGTAGCACACATAGATTCAGTTTGAGAACCATTACAGATATATACACACACACACACACACTTAAACTCACTTGTGCTCACATACACACAAAAAACCCACAGAACAATCACTCCTATACAAACATGCACACACACACACACACACACACACACGTATCTGTGTCCATGTCTCTCTCTCTCTTTCCCTCTTTTACCAATGTGTAACCCCAAAGCCCAGTCCAATTATATTTCTGGTAGGCTGTCAGGTCTTTTTTTTTAAGGTGTCGGTGTGTGTATGTGTGTGTGTGTGTGTGTGTTGTGTGTGTGTGTGTGTGTGCTCCTGTAGAGCTGGAGTTTAATTTCAGTTCAGACCTGGTGCCATGACGAAATACTCAGTGACTCAGTGTTAATTATGACACACTTTTTTTTTGTGTGTGTGTGTGTGTGTGTGCTCAGGTGTGTGTGTGTGTGTGCTCAGAACAAGCTGTGAGGAGAAACACTCTGGTGTGGAGGGGGAGTCTATACATACAGTACACCAGCATGATACAGACATGAGATGGGAAAATGGTGTGTGTGTGTGTGTATGTGTCATGCAACACCATTTTCACTTAATGCACGTGTGCATCATCATGTCACCCTCAAGTGTATTGCGTGTGTGTGTGTGTGTGTGTTTGTGTTTACGTTTACATGGGAGCTCATGGCAATCTGAATCATGTAATGCAAAAGATGTAATGCAGAATTCAAACAGTCAGCATTTGAACACCCACCCCCAAACACACACACACATACACACACATTTATAGCATTTACACATTCAAATCCAGTGCATGATGGATCTCCATGAAATATATAAAAGAAGCATTTTATGCGCTTTACTATCTATTCTCCAGATCAGTGTTTCTGCTTTTAAAGCACCGTGTGGGTAGTAATGTGTAAGTAAGCCTTGAGTTTCTTTCTTTCACATATCTCAGACAAACGCCATACAAACTCACAGTGTCATGTGCAAATAAAATCATGTCCCAGCTCATTTCTTTGCATGTATTAAGTGTGTTTTGGAAGCAGAACTGCCACTCTGTCACATTGATTGATAAGTGCATTTGCTCAACAACATGTCAATAATCTGCAATAGGCAAACAGACATGGTGACTCCAACACCGCCACACACACACGCAAACACACACACCCTCATGCCTTGCGTGCTCTGAGCCGTGATTTAGTGGTGGTCACTCACATATGTCTGTCTGACGGAAAAACAGTGTAGTCTGCTGGCCTTCCCTCTTTCAGTGACAACTATAGTCCATTTACAGGGAATGGCTCTGTGGGCTCAGAAGCTTTGTCCTAAATGGAAAAAATGCTACTTTTAAAGGGAATGTTTGGTGGCAGCAAGGCATCAAGGCAGGTCTGAATCATAAATGCATAAAATTCTGCCTTCGAAGGTACCTTTGTTTTGTTAATTTTGAAGGAAGCATAGATGTATCCTTCATGCTGCCCTCAACGTCCAACATTCTATCGAATTATGTAGTTAGCTGTCGGTATCTTGGCAACAGCACCTGAACAATTAAATAAAGAAAAATACGGCGTGCTAATTAGCTATCTAGCTAGGTTGTCCTTAACCAAGTTTTTAGTCAGTGCCTTGATGCCTTCTACAACAGGTACTTTCTCAAACGGGGAAGACAGCAAGGCAGCAAGTCACTACCTTCCCGTTTCAGACACAGCCAGAGTGTCCTTGGGCTGTACTCTGAGTATTGACACATCAGTGTCATGCATACATGCAAACAGAGTGTAATACAATTCAACCCATTACAGTGAAATAGGCATGTGTGCATACACCCCCATGGGTGTGTCTAAGTATATTAAATGTGTATATGGATAATTAGTGTTAAAATAGTAATTACTGTTATGGTAGATATATGTAATGAATGTGATGTTTGTTATGAAGCTCTTCAGAAGATCACAGATGTCTTATATTGTCCCTGAGCTTTTTGGCTAAGAGAAAGAGGAAAACGTGGAGAGAAAGCATGGAGCAAGAGGCATAAAAGAGAGAAAAGAGAGATGGAATGAAAAGGAGAGGAAGAGAATGAGAGAAGCATCAGTGTGTGTTCACAGGGATGAGTAGAGCCGGGCAAATGGTTTGGGGAAGGACAGGAATCATTCTCCCATCCAGGCCTCGAGTGTCACTCTGTCTGTGGGGGTCTGTGGGCCAAATATAACCAGGCGTGTGCACTGGCTTTCCCCCGCCTCACTGACTCCCACATGATGGATACACACACACACACACACACATACACACACACATACACACGCCACACACACAGGCGCGCACTCACTCACTCACTCTGTGCTTATTTACAGCAATAGACAATGTGTCCATCCATTTCCCTCTAGCTCCAGTGAAGGAGGTCAGAGAACAGCACTCAGATGCCTAAATAAAACACACACACACACACACACACGCACATCATATACATATATCTTATAGTAAATTTGTGGAAGAAAGGGTGAAGGCAAGTCTTAGTGATGGTAGTGGACCTTATACATCCTTACCAGGGACATTCAAATGGAAATGGAGAAACATAGCACACACACATACATACACACACATATACATTGGGAGTTATTTATTTTTAACTCTCTGTGGGCCGTGTGTGTATTTTCAGGCTGAGTTGTGGCCCTGTGTGATTAGCGCGCCACACAGCTGCATTCCCAGCCCCACTCTAAAGGACCACATGAAGAGAGACAGAGTCCCCGATCCTGTGGACAGCCACCGGGCAGGGTTTGGGTCAAGGCGTGTGTCTGCAGATGCAGTGTGTGCCTGTGTGATTGTGGTTGGGTTGGTCTGTAATTGGGTGAGCCTGCAGCTGTACTGTTCCACTGTGTGTGTTGGAGTGTACGTGTGTGTGTGTGTGTGTGTGTGTGTGTGTGTGTGTAATGAAGCCGCAGGAGTTAAAGCAAGTTGCTGCATCTTTAATTTGGGAAGTGTCCGGGGGAAGGGAGGGGAGGAGAGGAGAGCAGACTTAATCACAGTATGTATGATGCTGATGAGAAGAGATAGCCGTGACCACCCATTACACTTCTACTACTGTTACACACACACAAACACACACATACACACACACACACACACATACACAATGAGGCAATGACACAAAGATACACACAGCCACAATGATAGACACACAGACGAGTTATTTGCAGTTGATTCAAGCACAGTGTTTACCATCTCAAAACCGTTTTTTTACACTTTTAAATTGTCACGGTTTGTGGCACAAATATTTGCTGCAGAATCTTATTAGTCAGGAGAAAGTTCTGGAGGCTCTATGATGGTAACTGGCTCTTTAGAGGAGCCATCAGAAGCCCTTATTTGTGTTCTTGTAGCTCTGATGGGCATGGGACATGACCAAGACCACCACATAAACCTTCTGTCCTTCACTGTCATACAAGAACACACATACAGATACACACACAGATACCACACCATCACGATGACATGAACACACATGAGTCCTGTGAAAGCGTACCTTCAAATTTGGCCTGGTGATGTAAACACGCACACACACACACACACACACACACACACACACAGACCTCCACCATTACAATGACATGCACACATAAGTCTTGTGAAATAGTACTTTCAAGCTAAGCTTGGTAATGAAGAACTTTGGTCATGTGAAACACACACACACACACACACACACACACACACACAGACCTTCACCATGACCACTATCACGATGGCATGAACACAGACAGAAATCTCTGGTTTGGTTTGGTTATGTTGAGAGCCCATTACAGACTGTGAATAGAGAGAGAGAAAGGGTGGAGAGAACAGAGAACAGACAGAGAGAGGAGGACATGAAAGGAGGAAGAGTCTAATAAAAGAATGATAATAATTACCTGTCTGAACCCTTCAGAGAGGAACTTCAATAGCACCAGAGACCCACCCCTGGGACAGCCCAGACAGAAGGAATAGCTGATGGGCCTACTCTGTCTGCACTCTCATTGGTTGGTTTTGGCTGGGGATTTGCATCTCATTTGCATATTAAACTAGAAATGAACTTCAGCCAAATGTGCCAAAGGAATAGGGTAGTAGACAAGAGAAGAAGAGAGAAGAACAAAGAGAAAACGAAAAAGAACATAAGAAATGACAGAAGAAGGGATGAGAGAAAGGGAGGGATGCCAGAGAATAGAAAGCAGAGAAGAAACAAGGTGAGAAGAAGAGGGTAAATTAGTGTGAATATAGTGTATTAGAAATGGAATGGAAACTGCAGAGGAGAAATGAAATGATGAAAAGGAGGATGAGAGGAGGAGAAAAGAAAAAGAAAGAAAAGAAAAAAGAAGAGGATGTGAAGAACAGGAAGAAGAAGAAGCAGGGATTTAGAGGAAGAAGAGATAGAAGGCAGAGACACACATAGTCTGTACTCTTCAAAGTCTCTCTCACCCTCTCTCCTACCAAAGTCTCTCGCCCTCTCTCCTACCAAAGTCTCTCGTCCTCTCTCCTACCAAAGTCTCTCTCGCCCTCTCTCCTACCAAAGTCTCTCTCGTCCCTCTCTCCTACCAAAGTCTCTCTCTCGTCCTCTCTCTCTCCTACCAAAGTCTCTCCCCCTGTCTCCTACCAAAGTCTCTCGTCCTCTCTCCTACCAAAGTCTTTCTCCCTCTCTCCTACCAAAGTCTCTCTCGCCCTCTCTCCTACCAAAGTCACTCTCTTCCTCTCTCCTACCAAAGTCTCTCTCTTCCTCTCTCCTACCAAAGTCTCTCGCCCTCTCTCCTACCAAAGTCTCCTTTCCTGTCTCCTACCAAAGTCTCTCTCCCTCTCTCCTACCAAAGTCTATCGCCCTCTCTCCTACCGGCGCTTGTGGAGCAGCAATTCAGGTTGAACGGTGATAAGGGGAGAGTTCATCTTCTCACACACACACACACACACACACACACACACCACACACACACACACACACCCAGCATCGTCCACACACACACACACAAACACACACACCAGCATCGCCAACACACAAACACCAGCATTGCCCACACACACACACAAACACACACCAGCATTGCCACACCACACACACACACACACACACACACACACACTCCAGACATCACACACATAGTCTGTACGATCAATCTCTCAGTCAGAACTCTCTTGCTCACACAGGACACAATGTGATGCCTGGATTGCATCAACCAAACAATTCCTCTATAAGAGGAAAAGTTAGTATTGCTTTCCCAGATGAATAAACATGGTGTCTGGAGTCAGGCTAAACCTCCAGAAGAAGCTCTTCTCTGTGTGTTCTGTTCTGTGGCGTTTGGCAGGCACAAGAGAGCACGCCTGCTGAGTTCTTGTGTGGAACGTTCTGTGTTTATCCCCTCCGGTTCCGTGTCTAGGCCTCCCTGCGATGCCTTTCCCCTCAGAAGTTTTGGGCACTCAGGCAGAACAGAGTGTGTGAAGATGCATGAGCACTGCTTACCCGCAGGCAGACGAAGATGTGACACCAGGCTGAGTCACACACGAGCGTGTGCCCACACACACACACACACACACACACACACACACACACACACACAGCCTCAGCCTAATTTGAGAAGCCTTCTCCTTGGATAAGTGTGGTCCATTTTCTAAAGGTTACGCTCATGTTCCTTCAGGCAAGCTGTGTCTCATTTCTTCACCATGCTAACATAACCACACACACACACACACACACTCACACACACACACACACACACACACACACACACACACACAAATGTCACTTCCCAAACAACATCTGATCTCCATCTCGCATCTGGCTTCAGTCTGGCCCAGATCTGGTCCTAATCTGGCCCTGGTCATGGCACAGGGCCGGAGCAGATCCCTGTTTCTAATTTGGATCTCATTCGCCAGTGGTCTGCACACAGCTAGTCTAAGCGCCATGTGTCATGGAAAGCTTGTTAGCTCCAGGATCAGAGGGTCTGTCGACCAGCAGTAGGATGCTGTATGTATGTGTGCGTCTGTGTGTGTGTGTGTGTGTGTGTGTGTATGTGTGTGTGTGAATGGTTTACATGGGGCCTGATGCTTGTGCACATTTGATGTTGCATAACTGTGTTGTGTAATGTCAGCAATGTAATTTGGTTCTCTGAAGTGCGCAAGAGGGTATGCTGTGTTGTGCTGCGTATGTTTGCCTAGTGTGGTGGTTACTGAGTGCCCAAGTGCTAGATGTATATTGCACTGTAGACCCATGTCCCATATGTGTATATGTTGTGCTTTGTGTTTGTGTGTGTGTGTGTGTACGTTTGTGTGTGTGGCTGGGGGGCTTATATCGCATATGAAGATATGTCGTATATGTGTCTATGTGTGTGTGTGTGTGTGTGGAGCTCATCTGGCCAGGCAGGAAAGGCAGTAGGAACAGATGGAGGAACTGGATGCCTGAGTATGCCTGAGGGCTCTAGCCGGACACAACACACACATACACGCACGCCCGCACAAGCATGCACATGTGTACACACACACACATGCGCACACACACACACACATTCACACACACACGCACACATACACACACACACACACACACTTTGCCCTCTACTCCTGTCCCCCAGCAGTGCTTCTCTATTAAAATCTCTCCCAACTGGAGGATTCTGCTCTATCCTACACTGAGTAATGTGGATAGGATGATGTGAATACAGCCATACACACACACACACACACGCACACACACACACACACACACACACACACACACACACACACACATCCCTGAGCAATACTTGTCCCTGAAGTAAGACATGCACAAATGCATAGCCACATCAAGGAGTGGAGAGAGATTTAGGTGGATTCCCTTCAGAGAGCACTCTCTAATGGGGGCATATTCTCTAGACACACACTAACACACACACACACACACACACCGTCATACACACACAGAAATATGACAGACAGACACAGTCACACACATCAGACACACATACATATGCACAAGTTATCCACATAACACACCTATCATACATGCTAAAAAAGTCTCAGAAAAAATAAACATCTTTATCAAAAAATGAGAGACATACAATACACTGTATCATATTGCTTTGCTGTTAAAATAGAATGCATTCAAATTTGATTTATCACAAATAAGCTAAAATGCAATCTTGGAAGGAACACTGAACAATAGTTGAAAAGATTCTTCAGATCATTGATGACCCTCCTCTGCTAGTTGCTAATCAGACTATGCGGAGTTGCATGTAAACAGGGATTATGAACAGAGTATTCTATTGTTCTGTTGGCGTGGTCATTCTCACCAGTCTTATGTAGGGACAAACTTATATCATTTACAGAGGAAATGATCACACTGCTCATGTTAGACCAGAACAAGAGAACTTCTTTATTGGTGCAGGCGCATTTATACTAACAGGCACGTAGTGCATATGACATATGAGATCATATAGCTATCATATAACTATATGATAATATTTGGAATGGAATAAGATCAAGAATCAGATTTCTGTTCATGTAAATGCACTCTATGTGATCATAATCTGGCTTTGTTCTAACCTATCCATTTTTTAGTGCCTCTTTCTAATTTTAGGATTTAAGTACCATTTTGGAAGTCGCAGGAGGGCACAACCATGTTTTACGTTCATGATAGCACAAACCCAAGGTAAAAATGGTTTTCCATTCTATGACCTCTTTAAGCAATCACAGCAGACACAGCTGAGGCAAGAAGATGAGAATGAAGATTTGAGATCAAATGATGTGCTTAACAAAAGAAGAAAGGAAGGAGAGGTGAATGTTGAGTCCAGACGCTGCTTACAGCCATGTTTTGTCATCAGAGAGGTTATCGTCTTCACTCTGCTGACCCTCTCTGGTTTGACATCCAGAGGGCTGCTGTCGTCCTCTTTCAGCCTCTTCCTAGTCATCATAGAGGTCTTCATCTCCACTCTGCTGCCCCTCTCTGCTCTGACGTCCAGAGGCCTGCTCTCCCCTTGTGCTCCTTGAGCTGAACCAGATCACACGAGTGACCAGCCCAAACAGCACACAGCCTATCAGTCCTGCATAAAGTGTATAGAAGAGGTTACTTGGTTCCTTGTACAGAAGGTGAATGGTTCCCTCAGCACAAACATAGCTAAAACTTCCTTTTTTCCTTCTTCGTAGATTTCTTTAGAACCTTTCCGAAAACTCCCCATGTGTACAGGCCACTGTCCTCCGCTGTGAGGTTGGATATGATCAAAGAGTAATTAGGGTATAATTCAGAGACTTGTCCCCACAGATCCTCAGGTAAAAGCACAGACATATTTTGATTGTCTAGAATCAGATCCTCCTCAGACTGAAAAGTTTTCTGACGGTACCACTGCATCCACTTCCAAACCCAAACATCATGTGTAACGCTATTTTCCAGAAGGACACTTTCATTATAACAAAACGACTGTACCAAAGGAGGGAATTTGGTACAAACAAAGAGGTTAATTTCCTTTATCAGTTAATGGCTCAAACATCCATAGCGCCCTGAGAGTTGCACTGATAAAGACGGAATGATGAGGGAGTAGTCCCCAGTTAGGCTGCCATTTAGCATGTACATCACTTCCTGTTGACCACTCTCATGGACTGACCCAGTGGGAGTGGTCCAATACACCTGAACTGGAGACTCTCTTTTCAAAATGCAAGAAAGGGTAAGGTACTCCTCTTCATAAGCAAAGACAAATTCATCAGATTTTGCCTGTCCTCTTTGAACCAAAAACTCGTCCTCAGGATCTGGACTTAGGTGGTTGTCAGTGATGACCAGTGGCAGTAGAAATGCACTCATACATACAGCTGTCTCCATTCTGTCTTCCTTGTTTGTGTTGAGTTCAGTCTTCTTGCAGAACTCTAATTTTACTAGACAGACTGTGAAAGTCCTGACATGCTCACCATCTCCTGTGCCTAAACATGAGGCGCACAGAGCATTAAAAATAGATTCTCAACTGCTGTGTGTGTGTGTGTGTGTGTGTGTGCACATCTCAGGAATCAGCAAAACCATCAGAACTGACAGATAGCAGGCATATCAGCTTTTAATCTGTGAAAACAAGTCATGATGTGTGAACTTGGAAATACAGTCAAAGTCAAAGGCAGTTTTAGCCTTGTAACAGACTTGGACTATGAGTCTTCCTCTGTATTTTCACAGAAATACTTTGTATGCATGTGTCCCTGAAGGCATTTTACCTGTATTTATCACCTCATAGGCCACAGAAATAAAGAATAATGGATAACAATTGTTAGGCTTACTAGTGTTGTGAAGAATGCATGCTTAGGTGTAATTGTGCTTAATTAGGAAACATAAATATATTTTAAAAGACTCTTCCATGATTATGACAAAATATATTTTAAAAATTGTCATCCACTCCCACTTTAATCTAGAATGAAGGCAGATGTTCTCTAAAACAAAACATTACCATTCACTGTTAGTAACGTTAGGCTATAGCTGATAACCTCTGTTCTCCGAAGGAGAACACGAGATGCCACCTATTGGGATATCGCCTTGGAGATACAATCTCAGCTGGTGATGCGCCAGACGATGAGCGTAAACGCCCTTGCGACTCTGATGAGGCAGCTAGCCAGGGTGTGTGCAACCAGTGGGATGCCATTCCAACAAGCGTGGCACGCAGAGATAGCTACTAGGTGGGCTTGGCACAGCCCTGCTCAAACATATACAGAACACTTGACAGGATGACCTCAGTGGGGCATGGAAGTGAGTCGTGGTTGTGTTCTGCACACCAAGAGGCGAATACGCACAATTTCAGCGAGTAGAGACCTGGTGGACATGGCTCTAGCACTCTGAATCGTTCTCACCACTGGGGAGGTTAGGCCCCAACACAGTAGTTCTTCCCATTCAGGGGCCAGGCTGTCAGCCACCACAGGTGGGTATCTGGGTGCCATATTGTGCGGGTGGGCAGAGCCCAGGGCTCTCCATGTGCACGAGAGATGGTGGGGGGTTACCAGGATAATGATGTGTATCTCTGTGCGCATTCTCTCCAGCACTGTCTGAATGAGGGCGAAAGTGGGAAACGCATACAGCAATACGTGAGGCCACGGGAGTGCCAATGTGTCTGAGCCCATAGGGGAGTTGTCATTCGTGATCGAGAACCACAGTGGGCAGTGAGTGTTCTCCTCGGATGCAAAGAGGTCCATCTACGCTGTCCAGAATCTGTTTCAAATCATCCACACCAGTTGGGTGTGGATTCTCCAGTTTGTGGCCAGCGGGGCTGACCTGAGGTTCCCCTGGTGGTTGATGTAGGCCACGTTGTCTGTCCATACGAGGACGCGGTGTCTGTTGTCGAAGTACTGACCATTCAACCTGGAGCAGGTAGCTTGCGGAACATCTGGCCAGGCGATGTCGAGCAACCGGGCCACATGCTCAACCTGTTCATGGACCTCGGCTGCCAGAGAGGATCTGGGTGCCTTGCGTCAACCGGGTTGGGGAAAGGGTGAGCTAGCTTCATCCTCCTCCAGCCTCCTGGTCTGCCATGCCCTATCTGTTGGACGCATTGAGGGAAATGGCTTCCTTGCCGGAGCTGAAGGAGAGGTCAGGTGGTGGTAGCTCAGTGGTAGCAGCCGCGGAGCCCACAAACAAACCTGCAGAGTGGCTAGGTGTGCTACCCTCTCAGTTACACAGTTAAACGGCTTACTCAGGAATCTTCGGAGCACTTTGAAGTCACAGTGGGAGAAGTGGTCGCACAATCAAAAGGTGAAAGAGTAGGATGTTTTATAGCCTGAGGGCTTAGTCCAAGCATGTGCGCCTGATGACTTTGTCAGGTGTAGTGCTAGAGTTGTCAGCTAAGATAGCATCTCTAAGGCGAAATTTCAATAGGTGGCGTTGTAGTGCTTTGACTGAAAGAGAACCATTACCAGCAAGCTTGTTAAGAAAAGGGTTACAGTAAACAATGCTATCAAATGATACATTTTGGTGACACAGAATATTACACTGGTCAGCAGCAATGTGTTTTATGCACTTGTGTAATTTGTACATCCCTCTTGTAGATCACTTGTAGGCCTAGTTAGACACACAACAGTGAGCTATGAGACCTACAGGGACCCTTACCCCCTAAATGCCCCTTCAATCTTCTTCCCTCATTAGGCAAGGCTGCTGCTGCTGTGTGTGTGTGTGTGTGTGCTTTTGTGTGTGTGTGTGTGTGTGTGTGTATGTGTGTGTGTGTGCATTTGACATTGATGCTGTTGGAGAGGATGTCTGATGGATGTTTCACTGCACATTAAACACACACTTGTTTCCTGTGGGCAGACAGCTTAAATGAAACACAGCCTTATAAAACACCTAGCACTGTGTCTTGGCTGCATGCCAGGCTTCTTGCCCCAGTGATACACACAAGCACTCACACAGGACCAATCCATCAGTTTGTTTTTCATCCATGTTTCTTTCACCCCTCTGTCCCTTTTTCACTGCAGTTCTTTTTCTGACTCACTGTCTTCCTTAACCTTTCTGTTCATTTTCTTTCCCTCTGTAAAAGAGGTAGACTCGTGGGCAAGGAATAGTAGACACATCAGATACAAAGAAGTTTAAAGAGTGACAAAAAATATTTTATTATCATCAAAATCCCCAAATTACCCACGTGAGATCTGTTTTCTAAACACTAAGAATGACAAAAGAAATTCCCTCCAAAAGACAAATAGGACTAACAAACAAACTAACAAACAAAATCTGACAAAAATCAAAATAACTTGCGGTGTGTCAGGCAACTGACTCTAAATAAACACGGCTTAGAAAACCCGACGACTGTTTCTATCAACTTAAATTAATTGTGCGATGTGAAGTTGCATCATCACACCCTCCGTGTCCTTGTCCTTTCGGTCTGCCTCTGTATGAGTGTCTGTCTCTTCTCTGTTGCTGTCTGTCTCTCTTCTCTGTTGCTGTTTGTCTCTCTTCTCTGTTGCTCTCTTTCACTCCTCTCTGTCGCTGTCTGCCTCTCCTTCTCTGTAGCTGTCTGTCTCTCCTGCTCTATTGCTGTCTGTCTCTCCTTCTCTGCAGCCTGAAGGTTTAATAAAGACAAGTTTAACACCCCCCAACACACCCTCTCACACAGCTGGGAGCTTAGTCTGACTGACACCCTGTCTATTTCTGTTCTATTTCCCTCTTTTTTTTGAAGGCATGTATGTATGTGTGTATGTATGCTGGTGGTCTATGTATGTATATGCACAGTATGTTTGTATGTGTTCTATGTAGTTCATGTACTGTGTGTATGTGTGCACATACAGTTAACCCCTAGATTATTCATCCTTGTGTCATTGTTTGTTTATTTACAGAGCCCTTTTTATCAAAATGATGTTCTGTGTTCTTGGTCATATTACAAATCATGTATTGGTTTATGATCATGATCATGTATCATCTTAACTCCATATTGTGTGTGTGTGTGTCCTGTACTGTATGTATGCATGCATGTATGTATGTATGTATGTATGTATGTATGTATGTATGTATGTATGTATGCATGCATGTATGTATGTATGTATGTATATATGTATGTATGTAAAGCAGAGGGGCTGTGAGAAGCCACTATCTTAATTAAGAAGAGATGGCAGTCTGGCCATGTGTTAAATAACAGCCATCACTGTTGAGTAATCCTGGAGTGTGAGTTTATCTGCGAAAGCAGAGTGTGTTAATCTGGATTAACAAGAGTGGTGGGGTTTGGCCACTTCTGATTAAATAAATAAACATCTCTTGTCAAGGCAGGGAGAGAAACGAGGCGGGGCACAGTGAGCTTTTTTCTTTATGTCCCTTGAAGTACATTCATGCTCATTTATGACCTGTCCATTTGCTTTGTGGCTCTTGTGTTGCTTAGGATTTGGTTCAATTCCGTTTTGATTTTAATTTTAACTTTAAAGTGGGAGAGAGCAAAAAAAAAAAACAGAGAGAGGCATAGAGAGATAGATAGAAAGAGAAAAGAAGGGAAAGGTGGTGGAGGACAAGAAGGACGATGAAAGGGGTGATTTGGGGTGAGAAGTGCTGGTGTAGAGCACAGAGACTCCCTGCAGAGATAAGACTCTTAATGTGGGGCTCAATTATCCCACAGTTATGAGGGGAGGGGGCCGGGGTTGGGGGGCTGGGGTTGAGGGACTGGCAGAGCAGGAGCAAGGGATTGAGGGTGAGGGGGTGGTGGGGGGATGGGTCAGCTGTGTCCTTTGTTACCATAGCAGCCACCGCTGACTGGAGTCACTACCACCACAGTAATGACTTTTCTTTGGCCTGTCACCCATAATTAGTACCCTTGCTGACTCTCCTTGGGTGTTTCATGTACAGTATACTCTTTTCTTCCTTGGGAGTTTCATATACAGTATACTCTTTTCTTCCTTGGGAGTTTCATATACAGTATACTCTTTTCTTCCTTGGGTGTTTTATATACAGTATACTCTTTTCTTCCTTGGGTGTTTCAAACTCCTTTCTTTTCTTGCTATCTTGAAAACTTTTGGAAATCACCTCAGACAAATGTATGCTCTCAGTTCACAGGTTTGTATCATCCAAGTACAGATAAAATATTGTTCTCGATTTGGGATTTGGCATTCATCAAGAACAACACAAAGTCACTGATGAAAAACTATGGCTGCAAGCACACACACATAGGCCTGCACCAGTGATATACACACTGTTTGGTCAACATGTCCAAATGAAGAAGAAGATACTCTCTGTTTGGAGAGTATCACCCATTCCTTCAGTTTGAGAACACATTCATAGGAGGCGTTTAAATTTGGGACTGTCAGCTGACATGAACACTCTTTTTTTGTGTGTCATGGGTAACAGAACTAGTCAAAAGTATGAATACTAAGCTTATGTTCTACAAAAAAAAAAAACAGGCTTAGTAACTCCAGCTGTTCGGTATGAACCATTTGCACAAACAGACACGTTGAGCCGGTAATACTAGTAACTTCATCTCCACAATTACAGATTTTTCTCCTCTCCAACACCTGTTTTTCTCCTGACCCAACAACCCAGTTCCTGAGAGAGAGTTATCGCTCTCAGACCGGACTAGACTGCTGATCACAACCCCGTAGCTCTTCATTTAAAGGAAGAAAGTGAAATAAAAAGTTTCAGAATAGAGGTATTCTCCTACGCCTGGCGCCTTGAGTTAGTGGTAGTGTGTGTTTGTGTGTGTGTGTGTGTGTGTGTGTGCACACGTGCGTGCAGCATTTCAACTGTGAAGGAAATAAAACACGGATTTACTTTCAGAGGACGGCATCACATCGGAGTTGCATTGTCTTACAGTGAAGCTGTCTTGTTTGAAAATGTATGAGGTGTATCTGTATGGCAGTATATGCTCCTTTTATGTTTGTGTTGGGCCATATGCTCAGCCTTTTCACTTTGTGTGTGCGTGTGTGTGTGTGTGTGTGTGTGCACGCGTGTGAGTGTGTGTGGCTCCTGGCCTGTGGGCTGAGTAGCGTAAAGGTTCATGAGAGTTGTCTGTTGGCTAAGCTCATCTTTCGCTGCTGTGGAAAAGGAATTATCCCACAAGAAGCATTTTACAATAGCAGCTGGCAGCTGCCAAATCCTGCCTGAATATCTCCAATCTCCCCACAAACCAACGGCTAGCCAACCCAGGCCAGGGAGCGCAAGCGAGGTCGCTAGGGCTGGTGCTAATATGCCCCCACCAGAGATCCACCAGAGGTTGTTTTGCTGTACGTACCATATCAAATGAGCTATGTGCTCTTTGTGCCAGCAAATCTGTGTCACGTTTCATTTAGGAAACTTTCACTTCACGTTGCAGCCACTGAACCATTCTAACCTCTCTCTCTCTCTCTCTCTCTCTCTCTCTCTCTCATTCTTTCTCTGCTCCCTCTCTTAACTCCCTCTCTCGCATTCTTCCTTTCTCCTTTCTCAGGCTTTCTCTCTCCATCACAGAGTGCTGATAGATATGAACTGTGAAACGTGAGCACATTCTCTGAGTGAGTTCTTGGTTTGTGTCGCAACAGCTGAGGCTCCACTGAAGAAGTGAGAATGTGGGAACAAGAGCTAAACCAGAGCACTCCTGTTCACTCAACACACAAATCACACACTAGTGCACATACAGTACTACGACACACACAAAACACACACACACACACACACACATATATATACAATACAAATACATATACAATAATTATATACACATACATATAACACACACACACACACACACACATATATAAATACACATACATACAATCGTACGTTTGAGGCTGAGAAGCCAAGGGTGAGGGGAAGTTTGTGGGTTGGAGGCAGTCAAAGTAGAAGAGTGGGCAGAGTGTCCTAGATCTGGCCTGAGAGAGTGACAGCTGCCTGAATGAGACCTATGTGTGTGTGTGTGTGTGTGTGTGTGTGTGTGTGTGTGTGGTTATATTCCCAGGGGAATCTTTGTACAGAGGGGGTCTGTGAGGTAGACAACAGCTGCAATTTACTCCAATCCTTTCTCCCTCTCTCGCTCTTTCTCTCTTTCTCTCTCTCTCTCTCTCTCTCTCACACACACACACACACACACAGACTCCCTCCCAGTATTGCACCTGGGTGTAGTCAGTTCTGACCCAGAGCAATGTAGGCTCCCCGTCTGCTGTAATTGAGCTGCAAGCAGAAGGTGGCTACTTGAAAGGCACAACACACAGACACACACACACACACACACACACACACACACATATGCATGTGTGTGCGCACATATAGGCACACACACACGCATGCATACGCACACACTGAAGAGGATTGCATAAGCATTTCAGCACACTGTCCCCAGGTCCTGTAATAATGTCATTGTGATGTGTTCATGCAGTCTTCGCTTCATTTGTTTGTTAAGTTTGATAAGTACAGTATTATGGATTTAAAATCACAATAATTGCAGCAATTATAGTGAGTCTTAGATGTTAAATAAATAAATACATATATGTTAGATGTTAGTTTATGTCCAATTAAACTCAAAGGATTTGATATGGGGAAAGATAAAAGGAAATCAGATCCTATATTTGGCCTTTGTAGTAAACACTGATATGATACGGGTAACAGATGAATGGTGGGTTTAGTGTCTGTTGACATGAGAGGGGGACAGATGACCATAACTGTCATCAGTTGACCCAAATCCTTCCTCTTGCAATTCCCTCCCAAAACCCTCTGGATAGTAGAAAGAGAGTATGTGTGTGAGTGTGTGTTTGTGTGTGTGTGTGTGTACCTCTAGTGGAGAGGTAGAGACAGGAAGTTGAATGTGTGTGTGTGTATGTGTGTATGTGTGTTTGTGCACTGCTGGTGGAGAGGTAGACCGGAAGTTGAACGTGTGTGTGTGTGTGTGTGTGTGTGTGTGTGTGTGTGTGTGTGTGTGTGTGTGTGCAAATAGCAGTTATGTCTCTACAATGGCATTTTGTCTTTGGACTCCACAGGATGATGCTTCACCTGAGGATGAAGGAAATTTTTCAGCCACCAGCAAGAGTTCCCCCATATGTGAGCTTCCTGTCATGTGTACCCCATATGTGAGCTTCCTGTCATGTGTCCCCCATGTGTGAGCTTCCTGTCATGTGTCCCCCATGTGTGAGCTTCCTGTCATGTGTACCCCATGTGTGAGCTTCCTGTCAAGAACACCAAAGCACTTTATCTCGTGTTCTCTCTTTCATCATCTTTTTTTCTCTCTCTCTCCCTCTCTCTCTCTGTGTCTGTGAGTGTGTATGTATGTGTGTGTGTGTGTGTGTGTGGGTGTGTTTGAATGCTCATGAGTCCTTTAGTGCTGAAATGTGGAAGCTCTCGTGGAGAAAACTAGCATTCCTTATTCTTTTTTTTCTTAGTCTCTCTCACTTTCTCTCTCCCTCTTTCCTCGGTATGTGTTTGTGTTTATTTATTTAGGGCAGAGCTCTGAATCCTCTTCCTCCTTCTCCTCTTCCTCCTCCTCCTGCCATGCGGCTGACCTAAAACATCTCTCAGGTCTCTTGTGAAATCAGCCCTCAGTCAATCGCCCGCTCAAGGGAGAGGCACCAGGGGTGAGAAGGAGGACAGAGAGGGAGGACAAGTCAGGCATAACACACTGCACCCAGATCGCCTCCTTAGATTAGGCAAGACAAGTCAAGTGCCAAGCGCCTCTCATGCCCCTCGCGTCTTGAAAACAAGAGAATGGGGAGAGAAAACAAGCACTCAAGCCAGAGGTCTGGACAGCATTGAAGCGTGTGAACACAGAAGGGCTGACTATGGAGCTGCTATGTGAGATCACATGAGCCTGCTGTGGAGCGTAGGGGCGCTCAGATTGAAGGGTGGATTTGTTTCTTTTTTCTGCAGTAATTTGGTGTGAATGTGGTGAAGGAAGACCATGCCACCGCAAACGAATAAAAAAACAGACACCCAAAAAACAGTTCATTTGTTTGAAACGTGTTCATTTTAAAAGTGTAAATATATACTTGTAGGATACACTTTTACACCCACAGAAGGCGTGTGGTGGACGCCAGTGCTAAAAGTCATGGCAGTTCAAGACAAAAACAAGACACATGAAAATAAAATATTGCTTCATTATTTACAGTTGTAACGACGCCCTCTCTGAGAGCTCTCTTAGCATAACAGTCTCTGGAGGTTTGACTGGTCTAACTCCGCTCTGCAAATAGACAATGGGGTGCGTAGGATTAAAAGATGCAAAACCATGCGGTTGAAAAATAGCTGATGTGACCCAAATCGAAACCATCTCTAGCGTACCGGAAAGCAAGTTTAGCTGACATGGAGCTGTATTATATTTTGATAATGTGGTCTTGGATGCAAGTCTCCCTGATTGATAGTTATTCATGTGACAGATATAATTATAACTTGAGAATGGAAAGCCACCATACTGCCCTCACCGTCGAGCCCAAATGCTTTTTCCTGGGTAATAAATCTGTATGCTTCAGTTGACATTAAATAACATTTTTTTGTGTCCAATCTGTCTTCACAACAGGGATTTTTGGGTTGTGAGAGGCTGGCTTCACCAAACATTTTACTTTTGGTGCAAAACAAAAATCCCCCTCATCTTACGGAACAGACAATTATAGGCCCTACTAAAAGGATATGTGGCGCTGACATGATCTTGTGCTGCTGGACAGAGATGAGCAGGGTTGGCTCTACAGCATGCTCTCTGGCTGATGATAAACGCACACATACACATGCACACACACACACACACACACACACACACACACACACACACAGTACAGATTGGATGGATACTGTAGTGATGCCCCTTTTGGTTGACCTGAGACTCTCCCACTAACTGTCGCTGTTGTCAAGGTGGGTTGGCCAATTATGACCTCATAAACGATGGAAGACGAGCATTGATTGGTTGACATGTTACTTTTACAAAGTTCTCTGAATGTGATTGGTCTAAAGACTTGAGCACTGAAGCAGCCCAGTATAGGCAAGGCTGTTAATGCCCAGCATGGCTGTGGAAGTGGGCTGCTGCACTGAGGCTCTGGATGCTGTTGACTCTGAACATATGAAAAGAAGAGCATCATGCATTTGTTGTAATCCCTAAATGCATAATGGAACTTTACACACACACACACACACACACACACACACACACACACACACACACACACACACACACACACAAACACAAACACGGAAAAAACATGTTTGTGTGTTCTTCCAAATACACAGAATGTATACTGTGGCACAGGCACACACACCCTTTCACACACACACACACACACACACACACATCAGTCAGAGAGCTTTAAGATGATTAAATCAGCCTCTGTGTGCCTCTCCTCACACTTACATAAGAGTGGGTATCCAGATGGCACCAGACCTCTCTCTCTCTCCCTCTCTCTCTCTGTCTTTCTCTCTCTATCACTCTCTCTGTGCCATGCACAAAAGAGCAGGCACTAGCCACAGAACATGCCGGGCCAACACACTGAAATGAACTCGTGCTACAGCCTGTTGTGCTTGGCGCTGGTCTATCTTAACAATGAGGGATGGCACAGGGTGCCAGTGTGAGCATAAATCCCCTCTTTCAGCACAGGGGCACAGATGACTGAGGGGCACCACTTGTACCAGCATGAGGTCTCTCTCATACACACACACACACACACACACACACACGCACACAGTCTGTCTGTCCGCCTGTTAATATAACTGTCCTTTTTGGTGAGCAGGTGGTAGCTGGACTAAAGCTAGAATGATTTGAAAAGCCAAAAGAGCTGTATCATGTAGGACCGACAGCGAGGGGTGTTTCCATGAAATCCAAAAAAAAAACAAACCTGATCTTGGGGCTAATCAGAAATTTGAATGTGGAAGACAAGGTTACTGTACTAAAAGCACCATTCACATACGAAAAAAAAAATGTCTGGAGCATTGACACTTTCACTGAGAATACGTTGAGTATAGTGCAACCACTGGGATCACCAATGACCACTGGGATCCGTCTATATGGAGACCTACTGGAGACAGATTGTCAGCAATGCAGTTAACAAAGGTGCTGTAAGCAACGTTAGCATTTTCTGGCTAACTTTTGGTAGACTTTTAGCCCCATTAGGAGTCCAGCCCGTGATGCCAGTGTGCTGTGAGCACACACAGTAATTGGCCAGCAGGGATTCCTGTCTGTTAAGAAGTTTACTGTTAGCATCTAGCTTCTATGTTTAGCAATAGCTATCCAATTGTAGACAATCTAGCTGAAATATTCCAAACAACTGTCACTTACAGCAGCTTTGAGTCAGGTCCGTTATTCAGTTCTGAGTTCAAGAGTTATCATTGTTATTATTATTTTTTTTTTTCGTTTTTAACTCCCCTGCTGTTGTTCATTGGGAAGGTTTCAGAAGTCTGTATGGCCATGCTGGGCTACGCTACACCCACACGGCCGTGTTGTGGTCGAACAAGGGCTGGAGCCTCTCCACAGCCTCGGGCTGCCTGCGGTCCAAGTAGACCCTGGGGTAGTGAGCCTGAGTCTGGGTGGGCTTCTCTAGGCACTCAGCCTGTCTCCTGTCTATGAAGATCCCTGAGTGGGGTGGCTCCTGGAGGCCCTGGTCCTCTGCGGTAGGGACAGGGGCAGGCGGACGGCCCTTTCCCTGCGGCGAGGAGGCCCAGAAGGGCAGGTAGAAGCTGGGCTTGGGTTTGACTGCCTTGCGGGGGCGCTTGAGGAGCTCGGCTTCAGGTGTGTCGGCGGCAGGCAGCACCCAGCCAGGCTTCTCCTTGAGTAGTTTGTCGCGGTCGGGCCGTACGCTGCGCAGAAACTTCTTGAAGATGTTTGTGGTGAGTGAGAAGCGGCGGCAGATTTCCTGCGAGCGGCTCAGGCGCAGAGGGTGAGCCGGGGAGTCCGGCCTCTCCCCTCCTCCTCCTCCTCCTCTTCTTCTCTCCTCCTCGTACACCATCTCCTCCTCTTCACCTTCCTCCTTGTCCAGCTCGGGCAGGTCCAACCAGTTGCCCACCAGGTCGGCAAAAACGTTATCGCCGAGCACCAGTGGCTGGCGGTTGCGTGAGCGGCTCATCAGAGACGATGTCCAGTCACTGGACTCGTCCATGCTGTCCTGTGAGTACTCACTGTCCAGGGATGGGCCCTCGCGGGACAGGCTGTAGAGGATGCCCGACAGGTCCACGGGAGTGTTCGAGTGCCTAGGAGGGTACTGCTGGAGCTGTTGTGTCTGGGAACACTCAGAGGGCATGTAGCCCAGGCGCGGGCCACAGTAGTCCACCTGGGGGGCAGTGTAGCCGGACACCCGCCTCGGTATGGGGAGCCCCTCACTCTCTAGGCTGGAGGAGGATGGAGAGGTCCCCAGGCTACTGCGGTGGCCGGCCCGCCCCAGGTGCTTCTCTGTAGGGGGACGTAGAGTGGGAGGGCTGGGGTCCTCTTGGGGGTCAAGCTGCCGGGACTGGGGAGCTGGTGAAGGTGAAAATTTGGCGCCAGCAGTGGTAGCTGTGGTTGTGGTAGCGGATCTGGTCGAGATCTCCAGGCGTTCGAGAGCCGTCTGCACCTGGAGGAGTTTGAGCTCCTGTAGTGCCCCCATCATGGAGTTCATCTGAGCATGAAGGCCATCTCCAGCCTCTCGCATTGACAACTAGAGAGAGGGATAGAGAGATAAACATAGAAAGGCACAGGGAAAGAAAAGGAGAGGAAGGAAAAAGAGGGGCAGAGGGAGAGAGAAAGAGGGCAAGAGAGAGACAAAAGACGGGAGAGATGAAGGGAATGAATTGGTGAAAAGAGAAAAAGACACTTTGATAGAGTAGAAAGACATTGAAAGAAGACAAAAGTGGGCAGAGACAGAAAGGCAGGAAAAGGAAAGAGAAAAGAATAAAAAAAATCTGGTTAGTTTTCATGACAAATCTTCCCTAAAAATATACAGTACATACACACATATATAAACTCCACACCACACTATATGACTCCTGTTTGTGTGTGTGTGTGTGTGTGTGTGTGTGTGTGTGTGTGTGTGTGTGTGTGTGCCTCCTGTGCAAAGCTGTCTCTCCTGAGGCTGTCTTCTCTATATCCTCCCCTATGGCCCACCTAAGTGACACTTATAAGGTGGATCTGCCACCGGGCGGGAAAGGGAACAAGCATGTGGCCGTTAGTTTTCACACTTTAACAAGCGACAGACGTTGTCACCCAACACACACACACACACACACACACACACACACACACAGACACACACACACACACACACACACACACACACACACACACACACACACAGAGTACTAAGCTCGTCACAGGGGACACAGGGGCGTGTCTGTATTGTTGTCCTCTGGCCCCTTTCTCTGTTTGCATCACATGACCTGGTTATGAGTGACAGCACCCTCATATGGGCTACATGCCACAGAGAGAGAGGGAGAGAGAGAGAGATTGAAAGGAAAGGAAAGGAAGGAGGGGTAAGAAGCAGTGAAAAAGAGAGAGAAGGATGAATTAGAGAAAAAAGAAGGACAGGAACAGAGAGAAGAAAAAAAGAGAGGAAAAAGAAAGGGAAATGGCCCAGACCAAGATAGTTATAATGAAATGAAGATGGGAGAGGGAAGAGGAGGGAGAAAGGGAAAGAGTGATGAGAGATAATGATGAGGGGGAAAGTGTGTGTGTGTGTGTGTGTGTGAGAGAGAGAGAGAGAGAGAGAGAGAGACAGACAGATAGAGAGAGAGAGAGAGAGAGTTGACAGATGGAGTATCCTGATATGGCAGTTTGGCCTGCAGGGCTCCAATAACCTACAGCAACAGCGCAGCAATCAGGATCAAGCCCAGACATGAACTACTCCAACGGAAAACACACACACACACACAAACACACACACACACACACACACGCACACACACACACACTTACAAACAATAGCCATTCCACAAAACTGGTTGACCAACAACTAAGAGCCTAAATGTGTACAGTGAAATCTGCACACAATCCACAAGTAAATATGGGATGTAGGAGAAGCCAAGCTTATTAGTCAGTCCTTACAATAAACAACACTGTGTCAATCTGTCATTGTAAACAACAGTACAGTGAAATAGATGGAGTTTCACAAGAAAAGAAAACAGACAATGCAGGTCTCAAAACAAAACATAGAGAGATTTGTGTTATTTACGTTGGTCTGTAAACAACAAAAATTCACATTCCATTTTTCGGTCTGTAACCGACAACAAACACATTGGCCAGTTTTTGTCTTTGTGCACTAATTCAGCAGCATCAGTCTGACCTCTAAAACTGTAAAACAAACCCAATGTGGAATAAACAGATAGATGTCAACCGCCTAATCAGAGAACAGAATTTACACCCACAATGATCCTGTGTTTTTACATCTAATACAAATCAGTCAGTCCTAGACTGCTTGGGCTCTCATCTTACCTTACTGCAACACACACTCTGAAGAGGTTCTTCTTCTCTTTTTCTTCCTCTTTTTCCTTCTGTCACTCTCTTATTTTCTGTCACTTTTTCTCTTTTTCACTGTCTGCTCAGTGTCAGCGCTCTCACCTTTCAAAAGCTCACTGGGCCTGCCCTGTTTTGTTACACCTCACGGCTGATTGGCCAGTGGCCCGCCTTTCAGTGCAGCCTGGCACATCATAGGCCGAGGTCTAGACACTAATCCCTAACAGGGGGAGGGTCCAGTGGAGCATGACTGATTAACAAAGAGCGTGTGAGAGCAATAACAGCAGGAGGGATGGATGGGGAGGGGTGTGTATATGTGTGTGTGTGTGTACACATGTGTGTGTGTGTGTGTGTGTGTGTGAGTGAAGGGATGCCATATGTTTGGACGGCTGAGTTTTGTACTTATTCTGGATTCAATATTCAACTCCTCAGAATGGCATGGGGGAGGGGGGGGGGTTGTGTGTGTACATGACACATGACAGTGTGGGGGTTTTGGGATGGGGTTATGTGTGTACATTGGGGGGGGCTGTGGCGGACGTGTGTCAGATGAGGATTCTCACATGACAGGGCCCTGACTATCAGACACCATGGGGACATCACAGATTGGACCAGCTGTAACTAGTATGTTCTCAAATGGATGATAGGGCATATGGTGGACCACAAAAATATTGAAATAATAAATAAACATTTTCTACAATCTGGAATAGATGAGCACAATTCATGCATGACATGCAGCCATCATGTTAGTCATCACTGATCATTTGCTGCTGTGCACCATCCTCTCATCATCTTAAAAGAAAAGAAAAGAAATAGATAAAAAGATAAGTATATGCATGTCTTTGCACACACAGGGAGGATGATATAATCTGAGCTTCGAGCCAGCCTCATAACCCTTCCCCTTCTCCCAGACGGAAATCTGAGAGAGTGATCATAAATCTCCCTTTTACCCCAGACACTGAACTATGGGGGAAAGGGCTGAGTTAAATACAGTTCGGTATCACACACGCACACACACACACACACACACACACACACACACACAAAAGGGGAGTCACCACCAGTCATCTCATTATCATTCCGTGGGCCTATCTAAGCATATGCTGTGAACAAAAGTGCTTTGTGTCTGCATCTCTGCCTTCTCTCCTCTAGGTGGAATAATTACAGCCATCAGGTCTGAGGCTCCGCCACTCTCCTCCTCATCCCACATATGCTTGGCCTTCATTAGGCTTAATGAGACATCTTTAGGAGCCGGCTGACTGGGGGGGTAATTACTGTTTACCTCTGGGGCTGAGGCGTCCCATAGGCACAGGCGCATGTTAGCCTCAGAGCCACTCGCTCTTGATCTGCACTGCTGTGATGCGCTGTGGTGTGCTGTGTTCTGCGCCTGCACAAAAGTCTGGTGTGTGTGTGTGTGTGTGTGTGTGTGTGTGGGTCGCTCATGATTGCGGTGATTGCGGCTGAATTATTCACGACATCCCTTCACAGAGAGAGTCATACAAAAACAGTTGCACATACACGCAAACACACACATAACACGCACACACACACACGCAAACACACACACACAAATGCATACAAACACAAATACAAATATACACAGAGAATAATACAGTGATGCACACCCTCACACATACAGTACACATTACCCCCCCCCCCCCCACACACACACACACACACTCCTGTACTGATGTTAGGGGGTGCAGTGAAACACACACACAGGAAGTCAAGCTCTGGGCAGGAGGCTCATTTCCTGCTCTTCAGATGTCCTGCCTCAGATCCTGTTTTTCTGTTTGTTCTCCAAACACACAAATAAACAACTAGACCCACAGAAAGTGAAAATCTTTCTCCATCACTGTCTCCCAGGTCAAAGAATAAGAGTTTCTAATCAACTATTCGCTTTTTGACCAGGTGAGTCAACACACACACTCATACTATACACATACTGTGCTCACACTCACACACAGAAAACAGACCCGTACCAAAACAGCCACTGGCAAGATGGCTCTCATGTCCCAAATAAGTCATCTCTTCCTTCCTTGTATGTGTTTGTGCATGTGTGTGTCTGTGTCTGTGTGTGTGTATGCATGTATTCATGTGTGTGTGTCTGTGTGTGAGCATGTGTGTGTTTGTGTTTGTGCATTTTGGACTGTTGTGTGTTGGGGTCACGTCCTGTGAGGTTATTCGGCTCTCCATAATGCGTGCTGTTTGTCAGAGGAGATTTGTGTGTATGTACGTACGTTGTGAGTGTGTGTTTGTGTGCAACCACCCCCCCCCCCTCCCACCCCCACCCCTTTTCCCTAATTAGGCCCTTTCCCAGTGGCTCTGTGTGGCTTGTCAGACTCAGTTCTGCCCACTGGGTAGGAACAGCCTTTCGAGCCCTCCAAGCCCCTCATACCACTACCACCCACAGAGCACAGAGAAGAGGAGAGCAGAGGAGAGAAAAAAAAAAGAAAAGAGAGAATGAAAGATGAGAGGAGAGAAGAGGAGAAAAGAGGAGAGGCAGCCTCCAGATATCTTGTAAAAGGAGAGCAGAGAGAGTAGCAAAGACAGACCTGTGGTACGAGTGCTTTAATCCCAGCAGTCACGACTCGAGGGGCCAGTCCCAGACACAGGCCAGAGCAGACCCAGAGCTGCCATCTTCAAACCCAACCCCAGAGATCATTTAAACACAGAAATGTCCCCTATGTCCCCATGTTTCTCCCCTTGTGCTCTGTGACATATGACACCTCATTGGGCAAATAGTCCTGGGAGAGGGCCCCAGATAGCAGTTCAGTGCTGAGATGTAATGGAGGTTCCCCTAACAGCCCCTAACATAAGACACAGCACAGGCACTCACACTCTCAAATACTGAAAGACTGATGAGATCTGATAACCATGGAGGAGATCCATGGCAGTCAAGTCACAGCCAAGTCAAAGACCAGATCCGTAGAGGAGTAGGTCAGAGACATACTTAGCTTCATGTGTTTTCCACACTGAGAGAGACAGGGCAGCGCTGACATCACTCCTACGATCCAGCCGCTGTAGTCAAAGCCGCCCAGCATCCGTCACGACTCAAGGAAAAAGAAAAAAAAACTGATACCACAGAACGGCCAAATCCGTTTAGCGTCTCACATATGCTTTCATGGCAGAGACAAAGAGGAGGCTAAATTTGCACCTGTAATTCCAAAGCTTATGAAATGACAACGTATCAGACTGCAGCTGCTCCTCTTGGGGACCAGTGCGGCATTATCTGTTCTATCAGCCTTCCACATATCATTTCGACACAGACGCACACAGCCTGCTATGACTGGATAAGGCTCTGAGATTCAAAAGCTTCAGTCACGACTGAAACGCCCCAGCAAGTGGCTGAGTCTGGAACGGGTCTGAGCCAGATCAGGGCCAGGTATGGGCCAGAGGTGTACCGGAGGCGGCCCACTAAACGCAAAGCTCTAATCCCCCAGTGGTGCTCATGCAAACCCACAGAGATCTGGAATCAGTGCAGAGTGCAGAGGAGGACTGATAACATGAAGAACAGACACAAGGGAGTGGAGAAGAGAGGAGAGAAGAGAAAGGGAGGAGAGAGGAGAGGAGAAGAGATGGAATGGGATCAGTGCAGAGGAGAGGACTGACGACATGACGCCGGGGAGTGTTTAGAGAGAATGCAAGAGTGGGGCAGAGAGAGGAGAGAGAGGAACATAGGGAGGTCAGAGACTGGAGGGATGAGAGGGATGGAAAGAGACTGGGGGAAAGTGGGCTGTGGGGGGCAGAGAGGGGGGGGGGGACACGGAGGGTGACAGTGAACCATGACTCTGGACCAGGGGCCTGAAACTGAGCATGGAGAGGAAATGGCAGCAAACGCACCGAAGCAGAGCAGAGGGGATTGGCGCACTGATATACACACACACACACACACACACACACACACACACACACTCACTCACTCACACACACACACACACACACACACACACACCACACAAAAACACACACACACCACACACACACACAGAGAGAGAGAGAGAGAGAGAGAGAGAGAGAGAAGAAAAATTGGCCAAGATGAGAGCAAATATAATACCAGGCAGAACCAGGCTATGGTGAGAGTGAAGACAAGAGTGAGACACTGAAACCATTGCTTGTTAGACATCAATACAATCACAATTGATCATTGTGAGTAATGTCAACATTGAAACAATGGCCAACTTAACAACACATTGAACAATTCCCCCATTAAAACAGCATCCAACAGACAATTATGTCCATTATTAAGTACTCCAACCATTAAAAAAAGATTAGCACCATTGCTAAGTCAATGCCATGGTCAAATCAGTGGCAGAGTTTAGGCTGGGGCCAGTCAGACCTAATGGTCTCTGTTAACTGAGAGCATCTGGGCCTCTGCTTCAGGACTGCTCATATTTACAGTCCGTGAGCTGTGAGTAGTGATGATTTCAGCATCCTCTGGAGGCCATAAACAAGATGAAATAAGCCATTGCATTAGCCTGGCTGTGTAAACATTGGGGTAATACTCTGCATGAATGCTGTACATTATTCTCCTGTGGGTATATATGATGAATACAATTACCTCTCTTACCAAGTGAGAGAGGCTTGTATGTGAGAGTTGTGTGTGTGTGTGTGTGTGTGTGACCACACCTGCACATATCTTGCATAAATGCATGTTTGATGACTGAAAAACAAACAAGGCAACTGTGTGAGAGAATTAATTAGAGAAAAGACAACATACATCAGTACTCCTCTCTTCCCAAACACAGTAATGTGTGTGTGTGTGCGCGTGGCGCGTGTGTGTGTGTATGCTCACATGCATGGGGGATGAGGAGGAGAAAACTAGTTGAATTAATTAACTGCTCACACATGCCTACACACAAACACACACAGACACACACACACACACACGAAAACCTTCGTTGATCTGAGCCAAACAAGGGTACTTCAGAATGAGGCGCAGAGCACACACATAGACATCTTTAGATGTCTGTAACCCCTTTCCCTGGTGCACATACACCCACATACCTGCCCACCCACCCACACAGATACATTTACTGAGCCAAACAGGAGAGAGTCTGAGGCAGGCAGAACACACACACACACACACACACACACACACACACACATACACACACACACACGAATGCAAACATAAACACATCAACGCACATATATCTCAGAGCCTTGGAGAGAGGGAGCTTTTAGTTCTTGCCAGGCAGGTTAATGGGGCATTGAGCGCGTGCAGTAGGAACCAGGAAATGAGTGGGGTTGACCTTATCGGA
>PYXC01000455.1:400000-415000 GCA_015244755.2 Tenualosa ilisha
TGCATGGTCAGTCATGTGTGTCCATGGTCCAGTCCTGGCAGCAGTGTCCAACTCTGTATTCTTGAGGCTGTCCACCAGCGCGGAGAGGTTGGCACCATTGTAGAGCGCCGGCCAGACATGTGGCACCTTTGGCATGGGGATCACCTACAGATGCCACTCCAGCAACAGCTTGTGCTCTACAGGGAGCAGTCAGGAGAGAGAGAGAGCGAGAGAAAGAGAAAGAGAGAGAGAGAGAGAAAGCGAAACAGATTTTCTGCCTTTCTAGCTATAATCTGCATCATCTGTGATGGGGCTCAGAGGAGAGTGGAGGAGCAGGGCAACGGGGGGTGGGGAGGATGATGGAGGCCCTTGAAGAACCAGGGATCCAAGCACAGTTATCCATTGACACCAGATTTACACTACAGAGGTGAAGATTGTTTGGGAGGGAACAGAACCGAACTGGGAGAAGCACCCGTGCCTGTGATCTGCCCCACTGACTGAGTGCCTGTGTCAACTCTGGGGAGCTCTACTCTACTCCGCTCTGTGTTATTAGTGAGCCACAGCAGGGGCTAGAACACAACATGCCCCTCTGCCCGTGTGTGCCTACATATGTGTCCACATCTGTCTGGATAAAGTACTGCTGTCTCTAATAGACCCAGTGGAGCATGGCCTCTTCTGTTCTCTCTCTCTTTCTATAGAGAGAGAGAGAGAGAGAGATTTCCTCTGTCCTTCAGTTTTTCTATTCCTGTGTTTTTTCTCCTCTTTCTCTCTCTTCTTCTCTCTCTTTTCCTCTCTCCCTCTTTCTGTGAGTGTGTTGAGCACTGCTGTTGGCTTGTGGCTTTGATATCCCCTCCTTTTGAAGAAGGTTCCAGAGAGTGTCTGCGCTGGTTAATGCTTCACTGAAGGAAAACTCTTTATGAGTGTGCCAAGAGGATCTGTGATGCATGCTAGCCTAGTGCGCGCTAGCTGCCCGCTTCTGGCTTTCAGCGTGGCAGGCGCCCAGGGAGTGCTGCTCTTTCTCAGCTTCACCTTATCAAACCAGACAGACGCGCACAGCACAACGCAGCGCAAACACACACACACATACACACAAACACACACACCAACCAGTGTGGAGTAACAGAATCTCTCCCTCGTTTCTCATCACACTGTGTGCTGACGGGAAGATTTGTAACGGTGAAATGGAAATAACACAGAGAACAGATGATTTGTCCGTTTGCTTTCGTGCTTTAGTTGACCTGATGAAAACTGCATGGCGTGATTCACTAAGGTGTTCCACATGCCACAGACACACAACCCACACATACACAACACTAACTTGAAACACACACAGACACAAAACACATACATGTACACAACTATCACATGTGATAGACAGGTGTATTGACCCTGGCTGACTAAGGCTGTGGCTGTGAGTGCACAGTAAGCATGCTGTCCTGTACTGTACTGCACTCTTCTCAACATTGGTGTTCTGGAGACTCCAAGAGAGGTCATGTGGGTTCATTTCTGCCTTCAAAAGCTTCCAGTGGAATGTGCTGGAGTCAGAGCGGAGCTGAAAACGACCCAGTTTTACACTGGGGGAAATACCTTAGCAAACAGAGAGAAAGGGAAAAAAGATAGAGGCAGAGGGAGAGAGTGAGAAAGATGAAGAGAGCTGTACTAGAAGTGAGGAGAAAAGAAATGAGATAAACAAGCGGTACAAGCGGTATGTGAATGGCGAAAGTATGAGAGAGACATAAAAAGAAACAGCCAAACGCTGGATTTTTTCTAATTATAATAAAAAAAAAGAGCCAGAGGTAATCCGAGCTGTTCTCAAGATGGCATTCCCATCAGCGCCTGCGTCCACCTCAGTCTGTAGATACAGGCTACCAGGGGCTAACAGGGGAGAAAGACCACATGTGTATTTCAAAACACACTGCCTACAGGACTTCAGCAACTGACACTCTCACCATATAACTCAGACAGGTAAAACTGGCGTCCTGTATCTCACACAGGGTACAGGATTATGCAAACATGGGTTCGATATTTTCAATAAAACGAGTATAATTTTATTAGCCAGGGAAATGTTTTTCGATGTAAAAGCTAAATCTAAAGCGAAAGAAACCTGAAATCATGAACACAACACAGAAGCGACGGACGGCAATGGTTTCATGTTCACCCCAAAATTCCAGAAAGGCTTGCATAGCTTGCGAGGGTGATGCGAGGAGAGAAGCCATTGTGTGAACATGCCCCGCGCTGGCAGCTCGGATTCAGCGCTTGGGATTTACGTCATTAAACCCCCACCAACATCTGTGACAGCTGCGCTTGTGGAAAGGAGAGAGACGAGCTCGTCCATGCCCCCATCCGTGCGTTGGAATGTGCTTTGCCATGCTGTTTTTACCATGATTTCTTATTAAATATTAACAAGGACACTGTGCACAACCATGCAACACTTTCAACTTTGCACGAGTGAAATATGTAATCAGATTAAGCAGGTATTACAAGTGATAAACATTGATCAGTGGATACGACCATGGGTAATTCATATGGTGCCTGAATCATGGAATATTGGACAAAAACAGCAGCTACATCGTAATGTAATAAAGCCACGTGCTTACTCAAGTTTTGGTTTTTGCATATGCTACTGCTGTTAAGTTGGAGAAACCTACATGCTCCTCAATAAACCATGCAATTAAAGTGAGAAAAAAGGTTTAACCAAAGAGATACAGAGACGAAGCGTCTGTAACCAAAACATCATAGGTGAATATGATATAATAGGTTGCACATACCAGTTCTTGTTTCAGTCGCCTCAAGCAAGTGTCCATATTTTTTCGCTCATTTTTGGAAAGATGCCGGTCCATTTCTTTGAATAAGACGCTTCAAAACCAGTCCGAATGATTACTTTTCCATGGCTTGGTTCCCCAACGGCTGCAGCATAAACTGATTTTTTTTTCAAACGTTCTCCACTAAATAATAAAACTCCCTCTTGGGTCTTCTCTAATGAGATAAAAAAAGAGTAGGATGAATGTGAGTATTTGGTCATGAAATGCACGCTGGTTGACGGATCTTTGACAAGAGACTCTAGTTGTCCATATGTTCGCAGCAGGAATGTCTTTGCTGGAGAAGAGGCTTTCTGAGCGCTTTTGAGACCAGAGCGACTGACAGCGAATCTTTGTCTAGTCGCTCGCTCTCCACTACGCTGCGCGTCAGCTGCGCTGGTTTTCATTGAGCGAAGTGCACACGTTCAGCAAATAACTCAGTCCAGTGGGCTGTCTCTTGCATTTCCGTTTTGGTTTCGAGCAAAACCCATTTCCGAATAGGGTGCATGCAGCGCTTAGTCTAACAGATATCGATGCAGACCTCTGAAAAAACGTAATACTTGATTGAACAACAAAAAAATATCGTGGGGAACATAGATTGCATCTCTCCCTTTCTCTGTCCTGTGTGTGTGTTCCTGTTGCTCAACTGGTAGAACAGGGTACCATTAATAGCACGGTCAAGGGGTCAGATCTCAGTCATACAGGCTGATGAAATGTACACACAAGTTAATATAACTGTTGTTTTCACCCAGACACATTGAAACAGCTGCTCTTTCCATTACTTTGGAAGGAAGTATCAGTTAACAGAGCCCAGTAGATTTCTGTGCTCTGAGGAGCTGAGAATTTTGTTGGACTGTGAGGTTTGGGGGAAGTGGCTGGTGTATTTTGTTTCTGCCCTATCCAAAGGAAGTGAGAAGGGAAATGATGCTATCTGTCAGAAAGGCCCTCTCTCGGGGGAGCTGACTGCTGAGCAATAGAAGGAAGCACCTGAGCACCACAAAGCTTTGTTTACAGAGCTGCAGGTCTCCTTTAGGAGACGAGCAGTTGTGTTGGGCCCCCTTCCTCACCCAGAATCAGATTTAAAATGCTGCTGTTTCTGCTGGAGGACTTGGCTTGTTTGCTTGCCTGTTTTCCCTACAGATAGTGGCAGCTGGAATCAGTGGAGTGCTGGCTGAGGGTTTGACTTTACAGAAAGGTTGGACATGGTCTCGCTCACAGAACCCTCGAGTAAGCAGTCGACCCAGTTTGGATAGTTGGCCCGTGCTGGAACATTTGGACCTAGGGGGAGTCCCGGGGGGGTGTAGGGGCGGTTTTAATGGGTTAGAGAGGAAACCACAGAACCCTTAGCTGAGTCAGGCGAAAGACCCACAGACCCAGAAGCCTGTGGTCACCGTAATCACAGGTCTTTATGCTGGAGCCCCACGGCTGGCTCGTCTGCCACTGCATACTTCCCATTCTCACTGCAACCCCCTGTCCACAGCCCAGCACACATCAATGGCTGTGTGTGAGGAGTCTCAGAGGTCATACCCTGATGCTGAAACCTTCTGCTTTCTATACTATTTCAGTCTGTGTTTATACCAAACCTTCATCAGTCCATTGACAGTGGTGTAATACACAAAGCTTGAGTTTGTTCATCCAAGTCAATTTTCCTGTTTACAGCATGGACCAAACCGTAGCACAGAGGGATGAACACGTGATATCTATCAAAAGCAGAGAGACATGTGAAAACCTCTACCACAGAAGAGAGAGAGAAAGTCTTCAGAGAGCAGAACTTTGAAAAGCACACTCTGAAGTTTAAAAAACACGCTCTGCAAAGACTGAAAGTTCAAATTACTACACTTAAAGAGTGAGCACAAAGGCAAGGCAAACTCTGAGAGGTTCAGAAAATAAGACTGCATCGGCCAAGTCACATATTTGTTTTGCCATTGTAGTAAAATCAGCATAACTGTAGTGTAAGGGGTTCTGCAGGGTTTTTAAAACAACTATACAACAACCTCTCGACTTTGTCTTTTATTTTCAACTGCAATACGTACAGAATGTTGCCGTTTTGTCATATTCAGGAAATAGGCATCTACAGTTCCTCTGGTTTGTGTGTGTTTGGTGTGTGTGTGTGTGTGTGTATGTGTGTGTGTGTGCGTGTGTATGTGTGTGCGTGTGTGTGTGTGTGTGACAGAGCTGCTCTCCAACATTTGCCGTCATACACAGACATATACTGACATGTTTATGTCAGTATACTACATGTTTATGTCAGTATACTACATGTTTTTGTCAGTATACTACTGGACTAATGATATGTTTCAGTGTGGTGATAGCACTGTGTAATAAACACAATATGAAACCAAGAAGCAGTGCTGCTGTGCAGCCTCAAACATGCTGAATCTTTGCCTTTTGGTCTGTGGCTAAAAGCTTAATTCATAAATCATGATCCTAACAATCTCCATGCTTACATGCATAAAAGAGCTAAACAACCGAGTTTTACTTTCCTTCTCTTGTCCATCCAGCTGTTCTCTCAGCCTGGCAGTAGAACTTTTAGCTCCAGCCTAGCATAGATCATTGAAGTGAGTCCTTAGCACGTTAAGTTGGATAGTGTATAGTCCAGGGGTCTCAAACCTTATTTCCTCCAAGAACTATCTTAACAAGGGCAATGTGACAAGGGGCTACACTGCTCTTTAATATTGTATACTGATGTTACATCTTTTACCCTCTTTCATATCTACAGTACAGTTAAGACATTGTCATTTAAATTTGGGTGGAGAAAATATTTTCTGCAAATAGCCTGCTAACATCGCCTTTGTGCCAAACAGGGCAGGATGTCTGAATCTGATTTCATAGTGATTTTATCAGCTTAACCTATTGCGACTATTTTCAGAGATTTATTTACACAACCCTTAATCCTTTGTGTAGCTACTGGTAGTTTGCAAGCTACCTGTCTGAGACCCTTGGTAAAGTCTACATAACCTGAAACAAAATACATGTAGAATGTCTCCATTATTCAGTCTGGTGTGGGTACTAATCTGATGCCAATATCAGTGCTGTTGTGTTTGTGAACTCTCAAGTGAACTTCAACAATGGAGCACAGCAGTGCAGCACAGCATGGGGACATGGAGGAGGGGAGCTGTGTGATGTGGCATCTCCAGCATCTAGGATGGGACGGACAGGAAGTCCCAGAGTCCCGCACCGCACGCTGACCTGCTTCCATGTAAATGAGCGCTATTATCATCTCGGAGCGTCTGCCTGAGCCACATGCTGGGCATCCCAAACGGCGCCAGGCGGGCGGGTGGGCAGGCCGGTCGGTCGGTCGGGGATGTGGCACTGTTTCAGACGCCAAGCTCTGGAGGAGAGGGATGGGGACATGAATAAATCATCTGAGAGGCACAGCAGCCCTGCAGAACCCAACACAACACAGCACAACACAGAGCAGCCTAGCCAAGCCCAACCCAACACAGTTCAGCCCAGCGCACTGCGCTTCTGGGGGAGAGCGGGGAGCAGGGGGGGCGTTGGGAGAGGAAAGAGAGAAGGGGAGAGAGAGGAAGAAGGGGAGAGGGAAATGAGAAGAGTGGAGAGAGAGGGAGAAGAATTGAAAAAAGGGGTTGATGAGTGGGAGATAAGGGGAAAGGAGGAGAGGAAAGGGGATGAATGAGGTGAAAGAGGGAATACAATTGGGGAAAGAGAGGAGAGGAGCAGAGAACAAGAGAGATGAGTGGGGAAGGAAAATTGGAAAGTTGCCTGCATGACTTTATGTTGTCATTTCATTGCTGTTTCTGATGGTTGAGTATTCTTCCTGTGGAGTTTCAGGTTTCTGCTGATTTCAGCATCAACTGCCAGAGGGAAACTTTATGAGTGACTCAGTAACGTAAGCCACTGTTTGTTTTACCTATAGTTAAGACATCCATTAGAAGTGGGTTTTGATTTAAGATCCCCTGGAACTAATACATGGGCTCTTATTGTGAAATATCCTCAGTCCCATCCCATTATCCCATTCACATTACTGGCTCAGACCAGTTCAATCTAGATCATCAGGTCGAGCTCAGAGTGATCAGAGAATGGCAGAGAGTGAGAGAAACGGAGGGGCCTCTCTGAGAGAAAGAAGTTTCAGAGTCGCTGCAGTTTCAGCCAGATCCCGCAGCTGCCCATCCACTTCCCCCTCCAAACTCCAGCTGTCACCATGACGACTGGACTGCCGTCTGCGGAAGTGTCTGCAGACCACACAGCTCTGGGCACATGCCTTGGCAACCTGCCAGGACAACTGTCTCCCATCCATCACCCCAGGGCTGTGCAAGCATGACGACCCAGTGCAGGGCTAATACTTGGGGGTTGGATGGGAGAGCTCTCACTAAGGCTCATCTTAATATTCAGGACAAAAGGCAAAGGCATTCATATCTGATACCACTATGGAAAAAAACAAATAAACAAACAAAACAAAAGAATGTATGGTATTTTCATTTGGTAGTGTGTGCTTGTATAATTTAAAATAAAAAATATATAAATATGATCCCGGATGAACCTCATCTTGACCTTTCACCTGTGTACTTGAGAGAACGCTTCCTCCAAGGTTCAGAGGTGAAAGGTTGAGATAAAGTTCAGGTTAGTCGGACATATCTTTATCCATGCCATGGAGTGTGGCAGTAACCTTGCCCAGCCGACTCTCCCCCAGGACTCCACACAACAGGAGGAGTGGGTCCAGCGCTGGGCTTTAGATTAGTTATTATCCAGCACTACGAGTGGGTTTGGATTCATTTGCCAGAGAGATACAGAGTAAAGGAAAAAGGCTCAGTCAGTACGTTGAAGGAAAAAGGCTCAGTCAGTAAGCCAGTTAGTTTCTGCTGTTGCCTACGGGGGAATCCAGGTGGGGTGGGGTGGGGTGGCACAGAGGGACAGGGCTGCTGCCTTCAGCTATTCCCCCCTGCTGCTGAGGCAGAGACGGAAAGGGGGATCAAGCACTGGGGGGCAGCAAATGTGGGTAATTAGTCAGGTGGAACAGGGGGAATACCCCGCGCCATGTGCACACACACACACACACACCTACACACACACACACTCTCACACACCTACACACACTCACACACACTCACACACACAAGACACACACTGTACACCCTCAGTGTACCTGGGATTGATGTTGCATAGTTGAGTTTCAGAGTCACAGGCAGCTAGGCTCTAGATACATTTTTACCCTTAAAAGTGCAGCTCTCTGCAATTTACCTGCGTCTCTAACAACATCTACTCCATCAGAAGAGACAAGAGAGAGTGTGTATGAGTGAGTATGTGTGTGTGTGTGTGTGTGTGAGAGAGAGAGAGAGCGTGCGCGAGAGAGAGGATCAGGATAGCTACAAGGGAAAGGACATGAGGCTGGAGCAGACACACACACACACACACACACACACACACACACACACACAGACTTATGCCACCTCCTGACCTGATGTTTGGTCTGAGAACCTCCTGGTGTTAGTGCACAGTACAGAAGTGGGCAATAATTTCTTCCTGGTTAGATATTTGGAAATGATATTGCTTGTGATGTTTGCACAGGACTTAGGAGAGAGAGTTCAGTGGAGGTGTAATATTATCAAGCCCGAAGAAAAGATGCACAGGGCTAACAGGGCTACTCAAAAGCAGACCATCCCAAACACAGCCCTGTGGTGAAACAAAATAAAAGTCCTGTCCTGTGCCTGTGACTGGTATGTCCAACCCAAACAGATGGCTAAAGACATTTCATGTATCTGGCACTGTTCACTTGTACAGTGCTCAAGGGAACCAGGCCAAAATTTCCCACACACGTGATCTCACTTCCTGTTGTATCATATGTCGGTGTCTACTTGAACACATCAAGAGGGAAAGCAGTAAACATCAATACCATTCAATACAGGCCAAATGGTGAGCATGGATTCATTACCATGACTTAACAGTATAGCACAAGACATCTTACAAATCTATGAGCTTACTGAGGAACTTGGATGATGCGCTATGGTGCCATGTATTCTCTGACTGAGTGGATGGAAATAGCTATCGGTTCCTTATTTTTTAATGCATATTTGTACGAGGTTGGTCTTGGTTAATAGGGATATAAGTGCATGATTTATTGCCCCCACTATAGTGGATGACAGCCAAACATATTGCTATACATCAAACTGTCACTTCAAGGCTTTACTGTGGCTCTAGCCGAGAGCAGAGTGAAATATGTTCCTACTGGGTGTATTAAATTAATGGATACAAAGAGAAGCAATTGCTAGTATTTAGTGCATTTTCATAACGTTGTCTGAATAATTGTATTGTATCCAGTTTCGGGTTGGAAATAGTAATTCGTGATTAAGGAACTACATGTTTTTATTCATCAGCAGGCTATGTCCTGTTTGGTTCCACACTGACATCTTGTGGTGAAATTTTATACTTACAGCTGAGCTGCAGCTCTTTTCTGCGAATGAAGAATAAAGAAATTAAGACGTAAAAAACTGTATGACATTGCCTTTAAACGGATTTAACAAAAATAAAAGAAACTGGCAGAAAAGCAAGCAAACCTAATAACTGAATGTACGTCACACAGTGTAACTGTAGGCTGAGCAACCACCAGACTTGTAGTGCTCACATACTGTGCATCTAGAAAGTAGTCTGCTAAAATGCTTTTGAAGAAATCTCTAGTTTCTAGTATTTACGCTATCCAGTGTTTTATCCTTGGTAAACCCAGACTTATACAGATTATTTGCTCTGCAAGTCAGTCTGGAGTTAAAGTGTTACCAGGCAAGTCTGTGATTTTTTACCTTCAGAGCTCCTTGGCCTGGGTCCCAGGCACCAATTGAAGAAAAATAAAACAGCATTGTACATTCTCACCAATCCATGTAGATTTGTTTGCAAACCAAAGCATAGAATCATTTTTGTAAAGTTTTGTTGACTGACTCGGTAATAAAAGCAATTTCAGTTTCATTCGGTTTAGGTTTCATATTAACACAGCCTGGAATTTCAAACTGCAAGTGCTTGTAACTGTGCGATTAAGTGATAGAGGGTCCCAAAAGAGCCTTTATTCACCCTGTAATGAGCCATTTAACCATCAAAGTGACTACAAAGCTCATAAATAAGCCTAGAAATTCTGCCTGGGATCCCTTTAAGCCTATTGCAGACCATTTCCAAATCCCCCTAACCCAGGAACCAATCACAGCTGTTTATTTGGCATGGGTGTGGGCTTTATTTGATTCACAACCAAAATGGGCATCCACATCACATCATTAACACAGATCGGATGTTATATTTATATTTATCTAAGTTGTGCTTAAGCATTTACAGGTAACCTACATGAATTTACTGAAGTATTTGTTTTTCTGACAACTTTGATTTTTACATGCAAAGGGTTATATCCAAAGAGTCTTGTTGAAGCAAATTGGACCAGCATTCCCACCCAGTTGTACAGTCAAGAAGGTCCACAGAGACAACAGGGAACTTGTTTTGGGTGGCCCCTCTTCGTTACCCCTTGCCAAGAGGCTTGTGTCAACAGCTGATCTTTAGATCCCTGTCACATCTGGATCTGCCAACAGCTTCTAGCAGACTAGACAGGTCCATCAGTGATCTGGGTGTGAAGAAAAGCCTCTGTCAACAGCTTTCCCTTTGGTCATTGAAACACCACTGGAGCAACAAATCCAATGGAGGCCTGAGACTTAATCCAGAACCAGTAGTACATTTCACTGTAAGTGTTCTTAAATACAGTATACTTGTTTCTTGTGTTTCCTTATTCTAATTGCTAAGTAATAGTAATTAATAATAATTCATAGTAATAAAGTAGACTATATTTAAAAAAAATTATTAACCTCACACTTAGCACAGAGGTCAATGCCAAAGAGACGGCTTCTTAGTTACTCAGCTGTAATGAGAATAAATGGTCAGAGAGGCTGACAAACCCCGGAAATGGTCCATGGAGATGGATTGTTGGTTGCCATGGTTACATTGGTACATGTCTACAGTCTCGGTGCCCTCACTGTGCATTGGGGGCCCTGTTGTCTAATGAATTTGTGTGTGTGTGTGTGTGCATGTGTGTTTGCGTGTGGTTTTGGATTTACAACAGCGCCCCCTCTTGGTGTCATGTGGGAGACACTAGATAAATAAATAAATAAATAGGTAAATAAATAAATGCCTGCACATTTACAGAAAATTCCAAAATGCCTTAAAAAATTAAAAGTGATGCTTAAATCAGTGAATGTTGATTACCTATCTGTGTGCTTTTCACTTCACCTCAAGTTTTCACATAAATCATTAAAACAAATCAAAACCTTGAGCAGCCTACCACTCACCACTCATTTTGTTTGCTCTTACACCAAAAACATAGCAACAGTAGTTTACAGTAAGATTGTTCTGACTGCACTGATATTCCTGGTGTAGATTGTTAGCACCATATTGGACCACTAGAGGGCATACAGAACCCTCTGAATGTTGAGTTCCCTTGGCTCATCCATGACAAAGGAACGGGAATTTTCACCAGCTTTGATTGAAAAGAACAACAAATTTATTTGAGCTAAATGCAGAAAAATGTCGGCCAGCAATGCCTGTTGACTGTGTTGCTTGCTTGAATTGACTGGTTGAATAGAGCTATTTGAAAGCCTTGTTTGGATGCAGCCTCTTTTCAAATGCCCCGACACTCCCAGTACGAGACTGGGTATTTCCATGTGTAGCGGAGACATGCACCTTCTGTTTTTGATGTCAGTTGTCCCCTGGGCCCTGGATTGGCAGGTTGGAGCTGGCCGATGCTCGTTAAGAGCGAGTGTAAATGAATCCTCATAGGAGAGTCCCTCTGCAGAAGGAACCGTGAACAGATGCTCGGCCCGCCTGCTGCTGCCGGAGACTCCTCGAGATTAGTTAATTAAGGCCATCTTCCGGGCTGAGGATGGCCCACTTCTGTGTGTGTGTGTGTGTGTGTGTGTGTGTGTGTGTGTGTGTGTGTGTGTGTGTGTGTGTGTTGTTTATAGGGTCGATATGGAGGATCCCCCCTCCACATACATACACACACATTCACATACACATACACATACACGTACACACACACACACATACACACACACACATACACACATAACAGATTGTGAACAGCAGGAGAAGTCCTGTCGTGTTGTGATACAGACACACAGACTACAGGAAGCAGCATAAGCAGCCATGATTAGAAATGAGTATCAACCCAATGTATGATGGGGTATTTGCTGACATGTAAATGCAATGCATGATGGGGTAGGATCTACAATAGCAGGAGTGTTTTAAAATGTATGTGCACCCATTGCATGATGGGAGTCCTCCTTCCATTTTGTGATCGCATGTCTTCCAGCATCAGCAAGGCAACTGTGGGAATTGTGTAACATCCGGGTTGTCACACAGGAATGATGTCAGCATTACATATGAGTTTACATTTATATGGCACATGATGTATGATTCCGCACATACATAATCAATGTCAAAAGCTCCTCTCTCTACTCTGAATTTCCATCAAGTGCGAATGCTCTGATATCTGTCATTGTTGTCTTGTGTCAGTTATATTTTATGCTGGTGTGTGATATTTGTTCCTCTGTCAATGGACCTTGAGTTTGAAACAGGTAGTACATAATTAACATTATTATATTTATTATTATTATTATTATTAGTAGTAGTAGTAGTAGTAGCAGTAGTAGTAGTAGTATTAGTAGTAGTGGTAGTAGTAGCAGTAGTAGTAGCAGTAGTAGTAGTAGTAGTAGTAGTAGTAGTAGTAGTAGTGGTAGTAGTAGCAGTAGTAGTAGTAGTAGTAGTAGTAGTAGTAGCAGTAGTAGTAGTAGTAGTATTAGTAGTAGTAGTAGTAGTAGTAGTAGTAGTAGTAGTAGTAGTAGTAGTAGTAGTGGTATTAGTAGTGGTAGTAGTAGTAGTAGTAGTAGTAGTAGTAGTAGCAGTAGTAGTAGTAGTAGTAGTAGTAGTAGTAGTAGTAGTAGTAGTAGTAGTAGTTAGTAGTAGTAGTAGTAGTAGTAGTAGTAGTAGTAGTAGTAGTAGCAGTAGTAGTAGTAGTAGTAGTTAGTAGTAGTAGTAGTAGTAGTAGTAGTAGTAGTAGTAGTAGCAGTAGTAGTAGTAGTGGTATTAGTAGTGGTGGTAGTAGTAGTAGTAGTAGTAGTAGTAGTAGTAGTGGTAGTAGTAGTGGTAGTAGTAGCAGTAGTAGTAGTAGTAGTAGTAGCAGTAGTAGTAGCAGTAGTAGCAGTAGTAGTAGCAGTAGTAGTAGCAGTAGTAGTAGTAGTAGTAGTAGCAGTAGTAGTAGTAGCAGTAGTAGTAGTAGCAGTAGTAGTGGTAGTAGTAGTGGTGGTGGTGGTAGTGGTATTATCCTTGAGATGCCAAGGCTGTTATCACACCCTAATGTCTGATTTGGGTAGGTGATGAGGTCTCGCTCACCCAGAGTAAACATGTCAGTCCTGTGCTAGTCTTTGGACTCAAGCAGCTGCCAGTGAGAGCAGTGAGCGCTCAAATGGCTGCAATAACAGCAAATTGTTCACACATGAGCGTCTCTCACCTGCCTGACAATCTTCCACAACACGAGCGCTGCGTTGTGGAGCAGAGAGCTGCATCATGGGAGGTAAGCTGCTCTCATGTGTGCTGTTGAGAGTGTTTATCAGCACCTTGTCATGTCATGTCACACACACGACTCAAGGCTCCTGGAGGAGGGGGGTAGGGGGTGGGGGGAGGGGAGGTGTCTCAGAAGGCGCGAAGGAGTATGTATATACTTATATCTATACTTTACCATAGGCAAATTTTATGTACACTGTGTGTGTATGTGTGTGTGCATATGCGTGTGTGTGTGTGTGCATGGGAGTACAGTACAATGTATTTGTGTGTGTGTGCCTACTTCTGGTGTTAATGAAGACAGAACAGTGCAGATGTTTTTGCGTTCCTGGAATGCTAACTGATTGCATAGAAATGTCATGCATATTGATAGCTTTGGTTGGGCTTAAGTAGTCTTTTTATTGTTCCTTGTTCCTTATGCATGGCCTGCATTATTGAAACAGAACGGTACAGATGGGGTTTTTTTTATGACAATAATAACTGATTCTGTAGAAACGACATCAGAATATTGATAGCTTTGATTGAGCTTAAGTGATGCTCATTTCTGGAGAGTTAGAGTCAGGCTGATGGCTGTCAGAACAGGCTATTGCCAGTCCGCCCTTACGTTAGCATCAACCAGGCTAGGACCTGGGGTGGCTCCAGAAGCAGTGGGTTTATCAGAAGAGTGGGTTCATGTCACTGGATCAACTGGAAGAGTATGACTTGTATCTGAAAACCAAGTTTAACTCTGTGAACATTGACATGTCTCCACAATCACCATCACTTACTGTTTTGTGTGGCCCAACACTATTGAAGTATTAATCTCTTATGTAAATTCTGCAAAATGTATATCTTATACTTTGTCAGACCCAGTGTGTGTCTGTCTGTGTGTGTGTGTGTGTGTGTGTGTGTGTGTGTCTGTGTGTCTGTGTGTGTGTGTGTGTGTGTGTGTGTGTGTGTGTGTGTGTGTGTCGGTGTGTGTGTGTGTGTGTGTGTGTGCAGAGGGAGAGAGAGAGACAGAGGATGAAAGAAAGAGAGACAGAGGGGTGAAAAAAAGGAAAGGCATAGAGAGGAAGTAGGGGGAGATGCAAGATGAGAAATGACAGGAGAGAGAAAATTGGAAGGAGGAGAGGAAGGAGACATGAGGAAATGAGAGAAGGAGAAAGATAGCAAGAGAGATTGTGAAGGTCGGCACAAGGTTCATCAGAGATAGAGGTAGTGAGGGAATGGCAATGATGGAGAGAACAAGAGGGAAAGTGAGAGAGAGAAAAGAGAGGGGAGGGGATGTCGATTCACAAGTCTGAGGTATTTGACAGGAATGAATGAATCCTGAGAGCTCAGGTGTCTCTCCACAACACAATCACTTCCTGTTAGAGGAGCATGACTAACTCACTTAAATCAGATCACTTTAATTCCCCCTGTGTGTGTGTGTGTGTGTGTGTGTGTGTGTGTGTGTAAGTTTGCATATATTCATGTGGCAGAGGTACTGTCATTGAAACATGTCTTTGATTTGTGTGTGTGTGTGTGTGTGTGTGTTGTTGATTTTTATCTGGCCGGGGGCTATTTTCCACTGAGATCTACATGACTTTAGTGTACAGTGTATGTGTGCTGGTGTTCATTTCAAAGCATGAACATATTTGACGTGTGTGTGTGTGTGTGTGTGTGTCTGTGTCACCAAGGGGGCTATACATCACAGTGGCAA
>PYXC01000455.1:417500-425000 GCA_015244755.2 Tenualosa ilisha
TGTCCCCTGCATGGTCCCCGGTAAATACAGGCTACCCATGACAATGGTGCCATTCACTGTGGCACTGTTCACTGTTGAAGTGGATCCTCTGAGGGAACATTTGATTGTTTTTCAACATGTAAGTTAATTGTGCTGGGAGGTTATCACACTGCTGGCACTGATAGTTTACTGCTTTCAGCAAGAGATTGAGATGAAAACACTCCAGATATAACTATAATCCTTTTTCGGGATTCCTGCTTGTGCGTAGGTTACCGAGTCCTGTGGGTAGCGCTGGTTCCACCCTCAGCAGTCTCTGCGAGAGAGAGAGAAAGAGAGAGAGAGAGAGTGAAAGATGATTGTGATAATTATCTCCCAGCTTTGTCTGTTCTCTTACTCATGTCAGGAAAAGACACCCCGCTGGCAAAACTTCAAAAAGCCCAGAGACCCCTTCCCTTTCAACTCCCACCTCTCCAAAACAATAATGACATCAACAACAACAACAACAACAACAACATGCATTAACTCTTTCAAGGGTTTTGAAGTATGATGAGGTTCTTGTGAGAGCTGTGTATCAGAAATGACTGGATTTCAGCAGGATCCATGACCCATAATTTTCAGTAAAACTTTTGTTTACAAGCAAGATGTGTTTGCTGTGATAAGCAAGGATATCATGTAACCAACGGTCTTTTGCTGACGGAGGGCCACCGAGCTGCTGCTCTACAGGCTGGCTTTCCTGTCTGGAGAAACAGCTCATAACAGCACACCTGACTTCTGGTTCCTAAGCTCCACCAATGGCCTGTTCAACAGCACCATGTCTTGCTACCCAGTAAGACTGTTCAAGAGCACCATGTTATTCTGGCCCAAACATCACTACTTATGAACTTATTCAGCCTATACACCCAGCTAGAAATAAGCAGTTCTAGCTGTCAAAGCCACTAGGAGAGGACAGGGTGCACTGATCGGTGTGACCAGTATGACGGGTGTGATCAGTAGGGAATTATTGTAGTTTGTGATGCACAGTTTATTAAATGGATCCATAATTAAAACAAACTAAGATGTCTGATAGGTCACATAAGGATGATTACAATTCCAATAGCAACATCTGTAAATTTCAATGGGCCTAATATCATTATACTTCTGACCATAATAGAAATCAATCATTTTTGTAGTGCTATAAGAGCAAATTCAGAGCCAAAGTAGCATTTTGTCTGCCTGGATATCAGAGCCATGCCTTAATGTCATCACTGAATTATTGATCAAGGCTCCATTTCCACCCCTTCCACCCTCACAATGGTGGGATGAAGGGTGTGTGTGTGTGTGTGTTTGTGTGCATACAATAATGTGTGAACATGCCTCCCTAGTCTGTGTGTGTGTGTGTGTGTGTGAGTGTGTGTGTGTGTGTGTGTGTGTGTGTTTAGTGGGATGAAGGGTGTGTGTGTGTGTGTGTGTGTGTGTGTGTGTGTGTGTGTGTGTGTGTGTGTGTGTGTGTGTGCATACAGTAATATGTGGACATGCCTCCCTAGTCTCTGTCGGTGTGTGGGTTTAGGTGTGTGAAAACCCCTGAGTCTTGTTCAGCTTTTCAATTTTATGAGGAACTTTTGCTCTGTAGAGACGTGATCTTTATTCATTGACAGAATTTAAATCAGTCTGTGACATTTCAGTCAGGGCTGGCCTTTCCTGCAGCAGCCACCACTCCACAACTCCTGAAACTCATTTGCCAGTTAAGTCTACATTTTTTAAAGAGGCAATCTATAGCATGGGTGGCCAAACTTTTTCTGTTTGTGATCCTAATATTGAAAAATCTAAGCTGCTAAGTGCCAATGCAAAATGAAGAGCATCGTCTTTTAAGCACTTTCAAGTGAAAGAGAGACTGCATTTTAGACCAGAAAACCCACAGGCCGTCTAATGCTACGCTGTTTAATGATACTATTGACAAACATGTCACACCAGTACTGAAACTAGTGGGAGGGATATATAAACTTAGATTAATGTAACAACGGGCCACATTACATTTTTTTCATTTGACTTCATGGCGGGCTGCATGAAAGAGAGCAGAGGGCCGCAATTGGCCCCCGGGCCTATAATTTATAACCAGTAATTTGCTTCCGATTTTTAAAAATTGTACTGAATAATGAATGTAGTGAACAATATGCAAAGATGAAACAATAGTGAATTATGTGTAACGTATGCCGCTAGTTATACTAATGAATATGAGTCTGAAATACATTTGTTCACTTATTCAAAAGGCCTGACAAAATACATGGATTAATATAAGCTCGCCAAGATGCAATACACTGAGAATACAACAGTTCTCAGACAATGCCTCTGAATTGTGCCTTTGTTTATGTAAAGCGATAGCTCAGAGTAATTCCAATCATACCCTGTTGTACAAGCTTGCCGAATGCTGAAAGAGAAGGAGAGAATTTTGTATGCCATAGACCAGATAGCGAACACGCAGCTCACACTAATTGAATGGCATCATAAACTCACTTTCAGTTTTGTTACCCGGAGTACCGTACCGTTAGTGTTAGCTGCCGGTTCTTCCGGTTCTAAGTTGTTCCAAATTCTCTCGTTCTCCTTCCTACCGACAGCTCTAGCAAGCTCATACAACTGGGTTATGATTGGAATGACTCTGAACTATCTCTTTAAGCGTGTGTTGTTTTGGTACTAACAAAAGATGGTAGACTCATGGCATATGCAGGCATATTTAATAAAATAATTTCACCAATCGAAACTCAGACAAACGTGACAGACCTGCTCAAATTAATGATCAAAAAATGAACTGGCCTGGATTGCTAAGGAGGGCTCTAGGCACATTGATAATGAGAGACTGATTTACAGTCTTCCTTCTCACCCAAATAGATTGTCATGTGCGATGCAGAGGAGGGACTGGAGGATCAATACTGCATTACCCGTGAGGCTCACATCCAAGAGGTACAGCCATCAATCCTGCCCTAAGGCCCCTATCTGAAGATCAAAGACAAGAAACAGAGTGCATACAACAGGGGCCACCCTTCACAGTTTTTCTCCTTCTTAATGATGCTGGTGGTACATTTTTCATTTCTGCACATTATTTTCCCTGTTTACCTGCCTACTGATTTTGTGTAATGAGGTATCCAGTTGTTTTGGGATCAAATGCACCGTCTGTAGCCTGACCAGAAGGGCATCCAACTGCTAGAATGAAACACAATAAAACCATACACATTTTTTCAAAGGTCTATCCACTACATGAAATGCAATCAATTTGTTTTGAGGAATAACATCCACTAAATGAGTTAGTATGATCTCAAGTAGTCTTCTGATTGAGTCCTGTCTCATATTGATGCTGTCTCTCATGCTCTCCCTGCCCAACGGCCTCTCTCAAGCCCAGGAGGAAGGAGTTTAGTTGCCACCAGTCTGCCTTCACCCCTTGTAATGAGTCCCTGATGAACAGTCAGTGTACAAAGAGGTGCTCTCTCTCTCTCTAATGTCTGGATCGAAAAATGAATGACTTACTTTGTCCCAAATTCACTTTGGTCTCAAATACACAATGAGGAAGAAGTGGAGTACTCTGCTCTTCGGCATATGAGACATTAGGGGATATAGGTGAACTAATCAGATTGCGTCTGTCTTCCTGCTTGTAGGAATATGAGCCAGAGCAGAATAAATCAAGTGTATATGCTTAAGTGAAAGTAGATAGAGGCTATATCTCAAGTGCAAGGGGCTCTATGAGGTAAACTTATTTCCTTAACTTCTGTCTCCAAAAAACTGAGCAAACAAGAAGAGGTCTGGCACAGTGTACAAGGACTTAATCTCCAAAGAAGTGGTGTTATGAAGAATTAGGAGATACAGATACAGTAATCTAATGGTGCCTATGCCTTCTTTCAGTACATATGCAGCTCCAACAACAAGATGGCATAAAAAACACACACGAAAACAAGGAAAGGATTCTGAGGCAACAGATGGTCAAATAATGTTGTGACTCACTGGAGGAGACAATGAATTCAGTGTTGCATTTTTCCTCTGTTTTAGGAGCACAGAAACAGCCTCTGACTGTGTTGAACTGCACAGTGTGGGGAGCTATGCTATGCTATTAGCTATGCTAACAAAGTGGTACCTTCATTTCCCTTCCTTTCCTTTGGTGATGCTACAGAGAGACGAATCAGAACAACAGCATGTGATTCACACATACGCACATGTAAAACAGCACTATGAAGCACAGGGAAGCACTGCAAGGCTAACCCTTTTTTTTTTTTTACTGCAGGTAGGAGTGTAGCCCCAGAGAGATCAACCAGAACATTAGCAAGCCAGTCAATTCCAGCAGGGTGACTTCTATAGCCTCAGTGAGACATTTTTAAAGGCCTCAGCTGATCAGTAGGAGGAGAGAGAGGTACGCTAATAAAGTGGCGCCTTCTTTTCCCTTGGTGAAGCATCAGAAAGATGAATCAGAACATGTGATTCACACGTATGAAACTGCACTATGAAGCACAGAGAAACACTGCAAGACGCAGATTATTATTTTTTTCTGCAGGTAGGAGTGTAGCCACAGAAAGATCACCCAGAACATAAGCAAGTCAGTCAATCTCTGCAGAGTGGCTTCTACAACCTCAGTAAGACTGAAGGCATCAGGCTCTGGAGGAAACACATCTTCAAAAGCCTCAGCTGATCAGCAAGAGGAGAGGAGAGGGGAAGAGATAGGAGAGGAGAGAAAAGGAGAGAGGAAGAGATAAAGAAAGGAGAGGAGATGAGAGGAGATAAGGCAAAGGAGGAAAAAGGGGGGATTCCCCCACTGCCCATTTTTCAATTAAATCAATACCGCCACACTCTCTCCACAGCTGAGGTGTCAGTCTCTTCTTTGGATGAAGAACCTGTGCAACAGTGGCATCAGAGTTCTTAACAACATATCAGTCACTGCTGCCGAATCCATACAACAGAGGCATCTAACTCTTCAGCAGATTCATAGCCTTATACAACAGTTAAACAACACAGGTGTCAGGATATTGTGTTATAGGTATCAGTCATACCAGTGAAGAACATACACACACAGAGGGCTCAGTCCAGTAGAAGCATACATCAGGATGCTGAGCTGCTGGTTGGTCAGCTATTCCTACGTACTCCCAACAGTGGTGGGGATGATCCCTGATCCTATGCTGTATTCCCTTATCCTGTGCTGTGTTCCCTGATCCTGTGCTGTATTCCCTGATCCTGTGCAGTGTTCCCTGATCCTGTGCAATATTCCCTGATCCTGTCCTGTATTCCCTGATCCTGTGCAGTATTCCCTGATCCTGTGCTGTATTCCCTGATCCTGTGCAATATTCCCTGACCCTTTGGGCACTCCTACAGCCATGTTTTCCTTCTCCATACTGAATTCTTTCTAATAAATTATCCATCTCTTTCACAATTTTGCTTCCGTCAGCCTTGTAGACTGCGAGGCACTAAATTAGAGGGAGGAGTATGCCATGTTGCTAGCATGCATCTCACAAGCAGCCATGTTTTTTTCTGAGAGACAAACTGATGGGAGGTGGTGTTGACTGAGTGACTGATCAAACAGAGGAGATGAATTGAGCAAGGCAGAGGGATTTATGGCAACATGGCGTGATCATAGAGCATCTACTCAAGGTCTCCTTGACTGTGTGTGTCCTGTGGTCTCTACAAGCCTACAATGTGAAAAGCACAAATGTAAACACATTGTACAAACCCTGATAATGAAGTATAGGCGGAATAAGAGATTTAGTGAGAGTAAGATTGGCAGTGATTGGAAGGGGGGGGGGTTGGGATTGGGATTGGGAGGGTATGTTAATTTTCTCAGATTTGTCTCTCCTGTCTGTTTAAGTTCTTGCAGTGGACCACCTGCCAAGTAAAAATAGGCAGGGGCTGTCAGAGATGAGTGGAGTAAAGTGCTCATTTTGTGTGAGGTCTGTATGTGTGTGTGTGTGTGTGTGTCTGTGTGTGGGTGTGTGTGCGTGCATGCATGTGTAGGTAGAGGGTGGCGGTCGGGGTTAAATATTCATGTGACATCACTGGAGCCACTCAGAGCTCAGAACGAGTGGAGGATGGTCCATGAAAATTCCATGACAACGACACAGGAATCACGGGCAGCCATCATGCCAAGCCAGGAAGCATGAGACTCTGCCATATAACGGGGATTGCCTGAGGGTTGGGGGGGGGTTGTGCTGGGAGGGGGGGGGGGGGAGACGGTGACTTCTGATGCAGAACCACTTACCAGACAGGGAGATACCATAAATAGCAGCTAACACAATCAGCTGATGGGCTCTCCCTCCAACATCTCTCATTTTGCATCCCTTCCACATGCTCCTGATGAGTGTGCTTCAAAGGGCAGAAGGATCGCCGGTCTGACGTGCACATGCAGTTGCTACTGCTTCCCAGTGATTGGATGCTGTTGCACATGACACACTGTAATGCCTTAGCTTCACTTCTTAATGAATCTTAATGAACAGAGGAACAGATATTGGGTCTCTTAGCAGCACTGTCCTGTGCTTATTATTTCTTTGTGTCTGTGCCCTGTAAACAGATCAGTCGGAGGGTAAACTGATTATGTCCTCATCACTGGACAAGGAGTCAGTGGGGAGGAGGGCTTTTCACTGGGTCTCCCCCCGATTTGGTGCTGCCATCAAAGGGGAGCAAAGTGATGATGGTGTAGGCCTTGGCTAATCTGTCCTCGGACTGGTTCACTGCACAGCAAAGCACCCTGAGAGGTCTGTAACCAGCATCTGAACATCTCCAGCTAACCCTTTGGCAACGTTAGCTCACAAGAAGCCTATCAAATAATGCACAGTTAATGCAACTGGAATCATGAGTCCTTATTTACCAATTTGTGATCAGATACATTTTCTGTTTATACTAGCATGTTCTTTCATTTTTTTTACAAAGATGTTATCACACACATTACATAACGAAGAGGTTTTTGTTTCATGCCAACTTAGAACAGATTTGCACTTTTGCATCCTTTCACTCTCATGTGCTGTGAATGCCTTATACAGAGAGTGGGCATTTATCTGTAAGTTTCACTACTTTGACTAAGACTGTCTAAATGACTTAGACATGTATTTAGCACCTCACTGGGGTTGATTAAACTAGGAGGGCTGCCAAATCTTATGTAAGATCTGTTTATCATCAATTAAGATTGTATATAAGGAGCTTAGCATGTTGTGTGTATGTGTCACCAAATCACAGGCCCACATGTGTGTGTATGTGTGTGTGTTTGCATGCACATACGTGTGTGTGTGTGTGTGTGTGTGTGTGTGTGTGTGCAGGTTGATGCGGAGTGCATCGTTAAATAGCATAGTGTTTACCATCCGTGATTCATAACCAGATGTTCCCTGTTTGTTTACCCGGTGACGTGTGTGTGTGTGTGTCTATGTTTGCGTCCACCTGCTCCGCAGATGTGTGACCACAGATGGCATTAGACGATTTAAAGTGTCATCTCTAATTCAGACCACCACAGGAATCTCCACGCCTGTCTTAATAAGTTTCATGCCCCAAGCTGACCCATTTGGTGCCCCTCTCATTTGGGCTCAGTGT
>PYXC01000455.1:427500-482500 GCA_015244755.2 Tenualosa ilisha
AACGAGTGTAGCAAGTGTGGGCTGACTGTGGCCCAGAGAGCCTTCATTCACCCCGTAATGAACCATTTAACCATCGAAGTGACTGAAGCTTTTTTTAAAAAAAATGTTCACCTAATGTTACTGCCTGGTATGCCTTTTTTGTTAACCTGGGCTAACAAAATTCCGCAAAAAGTGTGTCCAAGCAACCCATCTTTCAGGGGACCTAGCGTAGGGAGAGAGCAGCCCTGGAGGACCAAAAGCTACTATGAATCAGCGTCATGGGCATCATTAACCAATAATTACTGGGGAAAAAAACCTGTTAGAAAAAAACCCTCTATGACTGCCATGGTTAGAGGCATTTCTAAGAGATTTATTTTTAAGGCTGTGCTTTTGAAGGCTGCAATGTTTCCATGTACTACACACTGTCTGTAAGTCCAGAGACATTTATGTGACAACGTGGTGGCAACAGCAGCAGTGTCAGTGAGTGAACGACTGAACAGTTAAGCAAAATTGCGTGCAAACAGCTTCTCCTGTCTCACAGACGGACACTAATGGGGATCCTGTGCACTCTCCATTACGGAGACGCATTGATGTGGTGGCCCACGCCAACACCACTGCCGCTGCCAGCCCCTCAACACCACCGCTCGACCAAGTCCGCCAGACTCACAGATGAAGTGTCAGGCTCCGCCAAGGGCCAGTCGCCACGGTGATGGATGGCCTTATTAGGACAAACATTTGGCAGCCCCATCTGCAGAGTGCCTCAGAGGAAGAGACTTCGTCTCTCGGGCAGGTCCCGTGCTTCCTCCGCAGACCCACTTCCTGTTGGATAGGAGTGAATCTAATTTCTAAAGGAAACTGGATTCCTGCAGTTTGGGCCAGGCATCCACACAATAACTTGTGCCAACCATTTTGTGTGTATGTTATTTTTAGACTGTGAGGACTACAAATATGGCACAGGAAAAAAATTAACATCCTTTGCTGTTTATTATAGTTTATGTCTAATCATAGATATGATATGGAAATTATTCTGTTAAGATCAGTGAGTTCAATAGGTTGAAAAGGCATTACTTGCCTTATGTCAGAGGTGTTTAGGCCTACTGATCTTTGGTACTGTGAGGTGTAGCTGTTGTGTGCTTAGTGAGATGAAGATGCAGGTTTCTGAAAATGATTAAATGGGACTACACTCAGGTAATAGTAGGGTGTAGCTAAAACACATATAGCAATTCCTGGACCCTTACAGCCAGGTGATAGACTGCCCATTGAGCTATGAAACACACACACGCACACACACACACACACACACCACACACCCACCACACACACACACACACACACACACACACACACACAGCTCCTATCACTCATACTCCTGCAATGAGATGGAGAAGATTTATGTGTCTCTGTCTGTGACCTCTGTGTTTGCCTCGGTACAGAGATTTATTTGGAGGCACACACACACACACACACCACCACCCCCCCCCCCACCCACACACCACACACCTATGCCCATTCATCCTTTGGCAGGGCACATTTTCACACATTGCATTGATTTAACCCACACACACATACACACACACACACACACACACGTGTGCACACATACATACATACAAACAGTATAAACACACAAACACACACACACACACATACAGAGAGAGAGAGAGAGAAACCCAAATCAAAAAATGTGAAACAGAGAGACTAAGGAAGAGAGCGCTACAGAGCAAAGCCTGTCTCCCAGCAGGAGGAGCCTTTGTCCCAGTAGGTTCATCCATTGCACTGACAGTGTGTCATAGAGGTGGTTCCCTGAGGGAGCACAAATCCAACAGACCACCTCCTTCACACACATCTCTCTCTCTCTCTCTCTCTCTCTCTCTCCCTCACACACACACAGAGAGAGAGAGAGAGACAGAGAGAGAGAGAGAAACCACACACAATTCCATTAAAAAAAAAAAAAAAACGCACACAAATCAGCACAGGTCTTCAGGTCAGCTGACTCTTTTTTGGGGGCTGTCATCAAATCCTCCTGCCACCATCACAATGTCCCAAGATGCACTCATGTCACTACGACTGAACACTCTCTTCTATCTCTTTTTTTTCTCTCTCTCTCTCCATGTCAGACTGTCTGTCCCACTTGTCCCTCCTGTATCCAGTCTTTCTCCTCCTGTCAGTGATGATCTGTATCCCACTTTCCCCTGTCCCCCTCTACTTCTCCCTATTCTCTGTATGACTATATGTCAATCACGCTTCCTGTCTTGTTCATCCTCTCTGTCATCCTTTTCCTCTCTGGGTACTCCTCTCTCTCTCTCTCTCTCTCCATCCTTCTTCCCTTTCTCTGTCTGACTGTGTGTTTACCCCCACCCTCTCTCTTTCTCTCTCCCTCCCCGCTGTTTCTCCACCTAGCCACCGTACTACAGTAATCCATCAGTGCCATGCTAAGGTGTTTTCTATAGTTCCTGAGGTCAAACCTGCGTGCTGGTTAATGATGGCCACTGTATGGGTAATTAACACATCGATGGCGTCAGCACGTTGTGCCCTCACTTGTCATCTGTGACAGTTGCTGTAGCTTGAATGTTATCCTCTTTTGTAAGTCGCTTGGTTCTTCCACTTAATTGTCATGTATTTTATTTTTTTCCTTGTTTATTCGTTGTTGTTTTTTATTCTTCGCCTAACACCACTTATTGATGTGTTTATGTGTGGTGATGTGGTTTAATTTCCCATGGGGTTACATAACAGTGTGTTTCACTTTGGATAAAAGCGTCTGCTAAGTGCATAAATGTAAATAAAAGTAAATGTAAATGTCAACTACCCCTTACAGTGATGGACGCAGTGGGTCCGAGTCCTTGGAGAGAGAGGGCTTTAACAGACTAGTGCTCTCTTTCATCTGATACACAGCCTCTGTGCACTTTCTCTTGTTTTTTTTCTCCCTCTATCCATCCTTTATTCTTCACCTTCCTCTTTATCTCCAGTCTCATCCATCTTGCCATGGGCACACATGCCTACTCTACTGGTCAGACTGCTGGTTAATGTCTCTCCTTTACAGAGGGGTTTCTATGTGCTGTTTTGTCCAAGTAAAAGGCTCTTTGTGGTTTAACATCAACTGTATATGCAGGCATCTGATTAATTATTACTAATGATCACGATGATTAATAATTATTTGTTTGCAGACTGACTTCCTGTCTCTGTTGTTTGGCTTTTTTTTTTTTTTTTTACAGTGACTGGTTTATTCATCTACATCCCACTTACAACTCTAAGTTGCTTTGCACATATTGGGAAATCGATGACTCACAAAGAATTAATTAACTAAGTAATTACTCTGTGTTGCTAATCTGTAAATAAAACATTACCAAATAAATTAATAAAATTACTTAAATTGAAAGGTAGCATTTTTTGTTCTGGTTTATCTACTTTGAAAGTAACATGCATCATATATGATAGCTGCTGTAAAGAACAGGTATCAGAGATGGCGGAGATGGCTGCTTGCTTGACTCCCCTGACACTGATGTTGTGACTGAGGGGGTATGTGTCTCAGGGAGGTAGTGTATGAGTGCATTTGTGTTTGTGTGTGTGTGTGTGTGTGTATGTGTGTTGGGGGGGGGGGGGGTGGTGTTGTTATTGTATGTGTTTGTGTGTGTGTATGTGTGTGTGTGTTTGTTTGTTTCTGTGTGTGCATACTTGTGGATTTCTGGTATGAGTACATATTTGTTTTTGTCTTCATGCATAAACACACATTTGTTTCCTATGACAACTCGTGTGTGTGTGTGTGTGTGTGTGTGTGTGTGTGTGTGTGTGTGTGTGTGTGTGCTGCAAGTCCTGTTTGTGTGGCAGGTTTTATGTAGCAGCAGCAGCGGCAGTGTTAGCGCTAGCACCAGCAGAGCATACTGTATCGCCATGGTGCCGAGGCCTAATTAGCGCAGAGAAAAAAAAAAAGGCCAACAGAGAAGGCAAGATCACCCAGCTGCATCCACCCACAGCCTCCTCATCTCCAACTACTCATCCTATACTGTGTACATCACATCACCACAAGAAAGCGCAGCCTGGGGAGAGGAGAGGAGAGCAAGGAAGAAAAGAAGAACAAGTGGAGAAGATTAGATTTGACATATAAAAGGTCTAGTTCAGGATTCTACCTCCATGCATGTTTGTTTGTTTGTTTGTTTGTTTGTTTGTGGTGGTGATCCTAGCTCTTGAATAGCCCTATAAATGAAATATAAACAATTCCTTGACAATCAACACACACCTATTAGAGCAATGTCAGCGATCTTTCATGAAAGAGGAATGGGGGGGGGGGGGGGCTGTGGCACAACTTGTTACAGTGACCATACCATAAGCTAGTTACAATGACCATACCGTAAACTAGATATAAACTAGTTACAGTGACAGTGAAGGCCAGTTACACTTACAGTGAACGCCATACCATTAACTAGTTAGAGTGCCCATAAACCCCATACCATAAACATAGAGTGCCCATACCAATATGAGGCCAGGTGCCCACTGGGATCCAGGCCTGTGGTCATGTGATCTTCCCACTTCTCTCTGCCCCATTTGCTTCCTGCCTTATACCTTCATAATCCTTTATGAAAGCAAATGGCAAACTGTATCTTTCTATGTTTAAAGACCAAATACACACACACACACACACACACACACACACACATACATACACATTCCACTCTGCCTTGTGTATGTAAATGTCTGTAACACTTTACTTGTGTCTTTGTAAGGGTGGCATGAGCCTGTTATAAACATGAAGCATGTTATATATATGACATGTTTATAAAGTCTGTACAAAGTACAAAGTAGTCATTAATGTTCATGATATGTGTCATGTCATGTTTATAACAAGCTTGTGTCACCCTTATGTAGACCCCTTCAAATAAAATGTAACCCAAAGGTCTCCTGTCAGCAATGTGGTGCAGGAGAAGACCAAATGCCCCCAGCACTTGCCTGACCTTGACCCCAGCATAGCAGATGGGGTCACATAATGATTCCATCAGGAGATGCCTGTTCCCAATAGCCATGTGATCGATGAAGCTCTGTCTTCTCTGGCCCTCTCATTGGCTGGATTGATTCAGCTCAGCTCCAACTGACAGTAAGCTGCCCACTGCGAGAGAGAGAGAGATAAAGAAAAAAGAATGATGCTTCTGTATTAATTAATTCCACTCGGAGTTATTTGTCCCTCTTGTGGGGACGAGAGGCCAAAGACAGCAGAGAACAGGGGGACCCAGAGGGTCAGGATTCTCTGTGGAGGATGCCCAACAAGATTCAATAGGAAGGTAGTCACATGGAGACAGCGTAGTTTACATGCAGACTGGATTCCCACCCAGTGATTATGCATGGAGCCCTGGGCTGTGGAGCGCTGGTGTGTGTGCACCAGCACACGGCTGGTGTGTGTGCGTGAGTGTGTGCGTGAGTGTGTGTGTGTGCGATAGGTGATTAGCAGGGCTGACTGTGCTGGTGTTGTTGAGCCTGTGATACACATTCCAGTGGCGCTTTTTCAAATAAGAGGAGAGGGCGAGCGAAATAAAAGCCTGGCTCAGTGACACAGAGAGAGAGGGAGAGAGGGATAGAGAGAGAGAAAGGGAGAGATGCCCTTTATACACCAGTCTCCTCTATTTCTGCTCTCCAGATTCTCTCTTTTGCCAGTCTCTCTTTTGTTCTCCCTTTAGAATGTTCTTCCTCTTTTTCTCTCTTTCTCTGCATACATCGTGGTTCTTCCGCTTAATTGTCATGTATTGCATTGTGTTTTTTCCTTGTTTTTTTGTTGTTTTGCCTTACACCACTTATTGATGTGTTGTCTATGTGTGGTGCTGTGGTTTAATTTCCCATGGGGTTTGCATAGCAGTGTGTACAACCCCCCTCACAAGCATGGGGTTCATTTAAATTAAAGTCCAATTATCTATTTGTGCCTGGGTATAGTATGGGGGGAGGTGTGACAGCTTTGGTCATTAATATCTAATCCCACTCTCAGCCCTGTCTTTGGTCAGAGATTAATCACCTGGACTACGTAGCTCTGACTGCTGCTGTTCAAATAAGCACTTTAATCTCTCCATTGTCCCCATTCCTGCGCTCACTTTTGGTAGAATCCACATACATATTTTCTATGAAACATAAACATGCACATACCCACATACAGTGCATATGTACTGTATATGTACTGTAAACACACAAATGTGCATGGGCATACATTATGCTGACACGTGTGCATGCATACACACACTCACACACACACGCACACACACACACACACACACACACGCACACACACACACACACACACACACAGACACAGACACACACAGACACACACACTTTCAGTAGAATAGGTCCCTTTAGTTTGTGAGAGGTTGCCAAACATGTATGTTCATGTGCTGGGAAGGCTTAGTAGTGGGCGGCTCTCCTCCAGGGAGACAGACTTGACTTGATCTGCAGTTGCCAGAGCGAGAGGAGGAGAAGGAGGAGGAGGAGGAGGAGGAGAAGGGGACCCTGCTTACAGCTCAGTGCAATAACACAGCATAAAAACACAGGAAGAACCCCTCCGCTTTGTGTATTGGGAAAAGTGCATGTCTCTCATGTATGGAAACACAGCAGACTCACACACACACAACACAAACACACACACAACACAAACACACACATACATTTTTTCCTTTATTTAAATCTGCAATTCAAAATAACAATACAATAAAACCACTGTGAAGAGTTATTGATGTATTGAGGACAAATACAAATAACTATAAATACAAAATACAAGAATTTAAATATTTTCATTTTATTTATAACATGATTTGTGTGGTTTGTACTGCATGTGTATCACTTATTGAATCCATCTAGCATATTTTATGTGTACATTTGTGTGTGTGTGTATGTGTGTGTGCATGTGTGTGTGTGTGTGTGTGCATGTGTGTGTGCTAGTGGTCATAGAGAAAGAGAGAGAGACATTAGCTACAAACAAGCATGTGATGGGCTGCCAGGTAAGTAGAAAGAGTGAGAAGTGTGAAGTAAGGTAGAGAGAGTGAGCCACAGAACCTCAGTGGCCTTGAGGTGTGAATAGAGAGAAAACGACAACTGGAGGAGAGAATAGGAAGAGTGCATCTTCAGCTATTCATCCTTGGCTTCAGCCCATTCATCATGCTCAGCCCTAGTGCTGCCATTGTAGTCAGTCAAGTATGGCTCTCTCTTAGAGCTCTTTTTTTCCCCTTGCGCTCTCTCTGCCTTCTCTTCAAAGGCATCCATTATTTGCAAAGCAGGAGAAAACACAACAAGCTGTCCTTGGCTGGCAGAAGTTTGATTAGGCATTGCATAACGCCACTGTCAAATGAAACCGTTTATTAATTTGTGGTGAGATGTCAACTGTGTTTGTCGCAGCGAGGCCAAGTCACAATAGAGACAGAATGCAGGGTGGAGGACTATGTCTGTGTGTGGGAAGAATGTGAAAGTTAAGAGCGCTTTTAAAATGACTAGGTCACTTTAGCTGTAATTGTTTACACCTCCAATTGTGTTGGTGCCACAAAAGAGGATCCAGACATCACTTTGGCTTTGTTGGCAGACAATATCTGGTTTGCGATTGTGCTGCACATAATCATTAGACAGTTGTCTGTTGACAGATGATTCTATCAATATGGCTTTGACATACAGCAATAAAACAGCTCAAAGTTGTTGATGTTATTCATAGCCAACTACTATCAGTCTACATCCCTAATCTGGGGGGGCTCACAAGTGGCAAATAGAGACATGACAGATAGGGTGTGTTGAATAAAAGAAAATTTATTTTGTTGTTTCAACACCTACATTTCACACATTTTGAACAGCTACATATCAGCAAAGTCATTAATTGCATAGAGGTTAAAAATCTGATCAGTTCCAGGAGAATGGGATGAAAATGTACAGTGCATTTAGTGTGTAAAACGTTTTAATGTAATTCTGCTGGGACAACCGGGACACAACCCTCTAAAGACATAGCAAAATGGAATAGGCTAACAGGAAAAGTTTGTAGAAAACGGATCTACATAGAATTTGCAGGAATGTATTGACAGACAAAAGCGAAGTACCGACAACTGTTACAACTCCACAGCGCAATTGTGTTTACCGTCATCATGGCATTTCCGGATGTTTGTTTCAGCACCATGGACAAGTCCCAGATCACTAGAGATCCCAGTAGGCATGTACTGGCATGAATGCCCGAAAGAAATAACAGCACTCGTCTGTTTCCAAACGATCAAACCTTAGCAGTTCATTGCACAGCTGATCAGCTGATCTGGTTTTAGTCCATGACACGCCATCCTCTGCCTCTCGTGGCCCTGTTGAATGTCACGCCCTCGCTCCGGAACACAACACACCTCATTGCCCCTCTCTTTTCACATCATAGACTTACATATTCTAAGCACGCTCATTCGGATTCAAGCCCCATTTTTATTTGGTCAGTTATGTTCTCTGTCTTGAGAGGGCTTTCTAACGTGTTGCTATTAGCACTCACCCTGTTGCGCACAAGAAAGAGCAACCATTTTGACGATTTTCTGTATAACCCTGTGTTTGTTTTTAAAACTATCTTTACGCGGGTGACAAATACAGCAGATACGGCGCATCTGGTGTCGCTGTTTATGTCAAGTTGAGTTTCAATTGGGCGAACGGTGGAAGTGTGTCAGACATATGCGTGCCGTGGGCGGGAATAGACATGTGTTTATAAACCACAGCGCGCGCTCCGTGGGGCGGCAGCAGACGGAGAGGAGAGGAGACGGGGAAGGGCTGCACGCGCTGGCTTTGGTTCACCGAAGGCTGGGTGGGGGAGCCGTGGAGCCCTCTGCCCTCGCGCGCGCACACCTGTATGGATGACCACTTTAACCTCATCGACTCGCCCTCCGTCAGGCACCGAGGCAACAGCGAGGAGCACGGCTACGCTGAGAGGGACAAAGCCATCATGACAGTTGTTGCTTGTGACAGCATGCTGGAGGAGACGACCGCGCTCCCCACTCACCTGCCAGTGGATCGATATGAACCCCAGCATGAGTGCTGTGAGCGGGTGGTCATCAACATTTCGGGCTTGCGCTTTGAAACGCAGCTCAAAACTTTTAAACAGTTTCCGGATACATTACTTGGGGACCCAAAGAAAAGGATGCGTTACTTCGATCCCCTGAGAAACGAGTATTTCTTTGACAGAAATCGACCCAGCTTCGATGCCATTTTGTACTATTATCAGTCTGGCGGGCGCATTCGCAGACCCGTGAATGTGCCCATTGACGTATTCTCAGAGGAAATAAGATTTTATCAACTTGGCGAGGAAGCCATGGAGAAATTTCGAGAGGATGAGGGTTTTATAAAGGAAGAGGAGCGCCCATTGCCAAATCATGAATTTCAAAGGCAGGTCTGGCTTTTGTTTGAGTACCCCGAGAGCTCAGGGCCAGCGAGGGGCATTGCTATTGTGTCAGTGCTAGTCATCCTCATCTCAATCGTCATATTTTGTCTGGAGACTTTGCCTGAATTTCGGGACGACAGAGAGCCTGTCACAGTGGCTCCAACAATAAACGGAACTGGCCCCTATGCCCCGAGCTCCTTCACAGACCCTTTCTTTGTCATAGAAACACTTTGTATCATCTGGTTCTCTTTTGAACTGTTGGTCAGGTTCTTTGCCTGTCCGAGCAAAGCTACTTTCTCCAAAAACATCATGAACATCATCGACATTGTGGCCATCATCCCCTACTTCATCACCCTGGGGACGGAACTCGCTCAGAGGCAGGGCAACGGGCAGCAAGCCATGTCGCTCGCAATTCTCAGGGTGATAAGGCTCGTGCGAGTTTTTCGTATCTTTAAGCTCTCCCGCCACTCCAAAGGCCTTCAGATTTTAGGTCAAACTCTGAAAGCCAGCATGAGAGAGCTGGGACTGTTAATATTTTTCCTGTTCATTGGAGTTATTTTGTTCTCCAGCGCGGTATACTTCGCGGAGGCAGACGACCCTACCTCGAGTTTCAGTAGCATTCCAGATGCGTTCTGGTGGGCTGTAGTAACCATGACTACAGTCGGATATGGGGACATGCACCCAGTAACGATCGGTGGCAAAATAGTGGGCTCTTTGTGCGCCATCGCTGGAGTGCTCACAATCGCGCTTCCCGTGCCCGTCATAGTGTCCAATTTTAACTACTTTTACCACCGCGAGACAGACGGAGAGGAGCACGCTCAGTACCTTCACGTGGGCAGTTGTCAGCACCTCTCCTCCACCGAGGAGCTCAAACGGACGCGCAGCACCTCCTCGCTTAGCAAGTCGGAGTATATGGTGATAGAGGAGGGGATCAACAATGCATTCAAACAACCAAACTTTACCAATCAGAACAACCAAAACTGCGTGAATATCAAAAAGATTTTCACCGACGTGTAACGCCCACCAGTTCGTTGTTCGTGAATATATATATCAGGTCAACATTTGAAATTATTTATAAATCGTTGGTATAACCATCGTGATGTGCAGGTGCAGATCTTCCATATACGTTAGAGGGTTAGTGTTTCTGAATTACGCACGGGCGGAATCAAAGAGTCGGACTCGTCTCTCGGTTCCATACGATGCCAACGTGTCTAGTAGATCAAGGCAGACCCAACGTGGAACGTGTTGCTTTAATTTAGACCACTGGAAACAGGGGTCCTAATGTCAAACATGATTGTGCTCATTCTGTAATGGACGTCAAGTAAAGGTCTCTGTTTGCTTTCGGTGTTTCATATATAGATATATAATTATAGCCTATTTACATGCATATACTCGCTGTGAGAGGTTTCAGTGTGATATTCTCAGTATCTATCCGGGATTTTGATCAAAGATGACTTCCACAAGTGTCACCGTAAGCGTGATGAAACGATTGTTATCCGAAGTAATGTTAGTAATGGTCCTGTCTGTTGTTATTACTGGAATCACATTCAGTGCAAGTACAGTTAGGAACCTATGCTGCCATGAAAATATAAAGTGGACTTAGACGTGAAATGTTCTTATCACAATGTTTTAATAACTTTATAAAATAGCATATATAAAGAAACATAATATACCAATGAAATAAGGAGTAAGAGTGACAGTATGGCACCGTTGAATGCACTTGATAGAACGTTTTGTTCGCAATTTGATACATGGCAACTGTTGTAGACACTTAAATTGGCATCACTACACGTGCTAGCCGAAGGAGGGTGGGCAAAATAAACATGCTTCCCTGCAAAACGTGGCACTGGCAAGCTTCTCTCAGGAGGACTGGACTCGATAGCAAAGACTGCCGGACGTTTCTCATCTGGGGAACTTGGAAAGAAAAGAGACCAGAGAGGACACGCCTTCGAGTCGACGCCCCTGAGCCCGCCTTGTGATGCAGTCTCCATAGCGACTTCGGTTTCCTGGGTAACCCCCATTTATGTTACCATGGTATCCTTTCTTCGTTTCCACAGTAACCCTCCAGATGGTTCACAAGCCTGACTGGCAAAATAGAACGTGCTCTAGAGCTGTGCAAGAAAGAGAGGAGAGGGAAGAGAAATATTCTAGTAAACACTCCTCATGAGCTAAAAATAGATTTGGCTGCATCCCCATGGCACACAAAGCCATCAAGTGACACAAACTGTGATACAGGCTACATCATTAGAACAACACATATGCATATACATCCACAGCGTCTTTATGTACCGAAACCTAGCAGTTCAAGCTGTCCTACTTATGTGGAGTACACAATCTGTGTATGAATAAGAAAGCAGCGTTCATTCAGACCATGAATGAGAACCATGTACAGAGAAAACACTCATCATTATTCACATCATTTAAAGCACCTGCTATTAACAGTAACATGTTCTGTAGTTATTTTTTGAAAATGTTAAAGACTACCTGACAGTATTAAAGAACTAGAAAAAGGTTAGGATTATGAATTATATGCTTTTTGTGTTTTATCAGGACATGAGAACTAATCTGCTAAATATCTGTTACATTTTTTTTATTTTAGTCTATTGTATGCATGTTATGTATGTCATTTCTGTGAGCCCTGCGGGATTTTTTGCAAAAACCCCAAGTGACTCAATTTCAATTACTGCCATGTATGGGCTGATAGGCATCTCTCCCTCTGATGTGAAATCTTGCCTAAATCGCTCTGCACTGAGCCCATGCCAGAGTAAGTCTGACTCCTTCAGCTGGCATGATGTCAGACCTGGATATTAGTTTGAATGGCCCTTGGCCTTTTTGTTGAGGCAATCTTGTGGCGACATCTTACTCTTACACAAGACTCCAAAAGCCTATTTAAGTGACCTAAAACACATGTGGCAGACTAGGCCCTGTCTCGTCTTTTTTTGTCCTGCCTATCCGTGATTGCTTACCATGTGTATGTCACATTGCTGTATGAAAAGAAGTTGTGTACAGAGTTAGATGAAACAATTTGAGCTGTTTGTGTGTGTTGTGTAAGATCAGCAATTTTGTCAGATCTAAATCACAGGCCCTCGGCTGATGTCTGGGAATGAGTAAATATGGCATGCACACACTGTGCTCGATTCCCTCTCCATACAGCCTCTACTGGTCTGGCACTGAGGAGCGTAGTCCATCTAATCTAATCAGCGAGAGATTTGTACCCGCCAAGCCCAGTCGCAGGAGGCTGCCTGGCATAAACAGCGTGATGTTCGGTTGGCCAGTCCGGCTGGGTACCATAGGGATCCCTGGCCACCCAGGTACATCCAAGCTGTCTGTCAGTGGGCTGGTCATCCTTGTCCAGGGCACACTGGAGTTTCCTGGCATGGCAGAGTTTGATGACCCATTCAGCCTCCTGTGCCAAGGGAATGGCTGTTAATCTTTTAACGTTACATGAATCAAACCCTTAAAGGCCAAATCAATTTTCCCACCACAGTCACTCTGTGCACAGCTAAGAGTTGTCTGGACTGTAAATAACTGAATCACAGGCACAGTTTAAATAATCACTGTGGTGTAACGGTGAACACTGTCTGTCACTAACACACAGACTGCTTCCTGCTTGAGGGACGTAGGTGTTGTGTGAAACAAACATTGCTCAGTGCTGCCCTCAAGTGATTAGAGTGATCTCTGCAGGGAGGAAATGCTGGCAGTCCTTTTTCCACAACACAGCACCCTGAGGGATCAATATCAGCACCTGTGCCTACTCTGGAGCCCCATCTAAACTGTTCCGTGTGTGTGTGAATCTAATACACCCTCCTTCGGTACGCACACGATCACTGGGTCCCTGTTAAGATCTGTGTGTTATGCAGATGTATTAGATGATCAGTGTTCAACCTGTTAGAACAAAGGGTGAATTGTGGATTCTCTTCTCACTGAGGATACATGCTTATCCACCAGAGTGTTAGTATGTGTTTCATATCATGGATACTAGTCCCAGTGAGGATACTAATTTGGCATTATTTTAACTTGTGCTTTACCTTGCCCTGCCATGCTGTTTCAGTGAGAGTGGATCCTGCACATCAGCCTGGAAAGTAATTGCATGATTTGGAGGGCCAGGCCTGGGGGTTGGGAGCTGTATCTCAGGCTTGGAACAGTCTGCTGTGAGAATGTTAGGTGACAGCCCGTGAGTTTGAGGCGTTGTTTGGTTTCGCTAGGCTTGCTCACGTGGGTGTCTGTTGCCGTGGCGCTTCAGTGTTGATGACTGAGGTAGCAGTCGTCTGGAGGACTCGTCTTTGACGGGTCTACGAATGCGAGGAGACAGCTGATGATGGTGCGGAATGGAGGGAATCTAAGATCGGGTTCAGCTCCAGGGGGCCAGAGACTCATGCGACCCTCTCCATTCATATACACACTCACACACAGACACACACACACATATACGCACACACACATACACACACTTGCTTGATTGCATTCATTACTGCTGCCTTGTTTGTGTCTGTTGCTACAGCTGCCTCCCTGACACACTGCTGTTTGTTTGTTTGTTTGTTTGTCTAGGTTGAAAGGTAACATTGAAGCATCTTCATGTCAACATGTGGTTCTCCTCTCCATTACACTCAGGACTAAAGGTTCTCAGGAGAAGGTACATCTTTCCTTTGTTTTTGTTTTGTTTTTTTTCTTTGTTTTAGTTGATGCTTTAAAGGCAGAGGAAACAACGTTCACACCTTGATACGCACGCTGCAACTAAAAAGCGCAACGTTTTAATGTGTGTGTGTGTGTGTGAGTGTGTGTGTGTGTGATGAGTCACAATATGTTGACTTGGCTCCTGACTGTTTAGCTTGTGCTCATATCACAGTCTGTGCAAAGCCGAAGGCATCCTTAGACTGCAGCTCTAACAGGTAAACCTGTGACCTTATAGAACCTCTGACCTTAAAGATCTGTACACTTTATTTGACCTGCTGTACATCACAACCACTCTCTAACTCTGACTTACTCTTTGCACACTCCTACGCTATGAAGTTACATGCTTTCAGAGAGAGTGAAGATCCTCATGTTCTGCTCGCCACTTGTTAATGTGTGTAAACTTCTTTAGCTCTCTCTTCCTGCTCCGCTTTACTCATGAGCAGAGTTGTGAATGACACACATGTGTGCACACACACACGCACACACATACACATGCACATACACCCACATGCACCCACCCACACACACATAGACACTCTCTCTTACACACACACACACACACACACACACATGCACCCACCCACACACACATAGACGCTCTCTCGTACACACACACACACACACACACACACACACACACACACACACACACACACACACACACACACACGTAGGCACCGCCTGGCATGTCTCCATGCTGTTTATGTTGATGCTGCAGGCTGGAGGTTATTGGGGCGAATGATTTCGGTTTGCCTTAACAACCTTGATGTGATGCTTCCCCTTATCGCTGGGTCAGTGGAGGTTATATGCCAGTGTGTGTGCGTGTGTGTGTATGTGTATGTGTGTGTATGTGTGTATGTGTGTGAAAGAGAGAGAAAGAGAAAGAGAGGGAGTACCTGTTTGTTTGCTGTAAGTTCTCGAAAGGTGGCCAGATGCGAGACAAAGGTGTGGGGGAAGGGTGTGTTTCTGTCTGATTTGAATCTTGGATTAATTATTCCTAAGCAGTTGTGATTGGCTTGCTAATTTTATGAGGGCAAAAAATAATTTATGTAAAGACGAAATTAAAAAATGATATTTTTCTAAAGCAGGAGTCTTCTTTCACAGTATGCACATGTGGTACGTCTGTCTCTCTATGTTTGATTATTTGTTAAATAGTCCAGTTGAGGGGTTCAAGAGGGGTTCAACGCTGTATGTGGCCATGTGATGATGTCAGGTTATGTGTGATCATTGATTATCAGGCTAGCCCAGGTTTGTTTTTTCAAAAGTGCTGTCTGTGCGTGTTATGAGTTCCTCTTGCTTGCGAGATAGGTGACGTGTGTGTTTGAGGTTCTATGAGAGTGGATTGACTCGTCTCTAGTTTTAGCTCATGCCTGAATAAAGGTTAGTGTAGATAGAAGTGCACTGATGGCAACAGGTCAGTTGGATCTTGTTGATTTAGGTCTTTGAGAATGTGTGAGGTTGAGTTTAGACATGTTTGAGAGCCTGACTGATAAGATAAGGGTATCAGTGTTTCAGTTTTAATGGACCTGTTGTATCTGTGGCTCTGTAGGCCTTGAAGCTAAGAATGCTTACAGATTCCTCTGGCAACTTTTATTTTAAGCTGCTTCTTTCACCCCCCCTTCTGTTTTTCCAGGATGACAGTCTTCACATGGATAAAGAGAGATACAGAGAGAGGGGGAAAGAAAAATGAAGGAGGAACATGTCCGAGAGCCAGCCAGCTGTCCTCCGCCGTGACGTAGGCCTTTCCTGACGGATCCATCATGTTCTGTGGCCGCGTTCCATATGGCCCATTTGGACCGGGCGCGGCGGCCACAACGGGCGGCCCGTGCTTGGCCTGGGGTGGCGTGGAGAAGGAGGCCCAGAAATAGCATCTGTCACCAGGGGACTGTATGCTACTCAATGCGGCTTGGCGTGGTGAGGAGCTCTCTCTGCAGTCTGTCATCACCACAGCGGCGTGACTGCAGGGGGGGGGGGAGGGCGGAGAACAGAGGGGAGGGTGAGAAGAGAGGAAAGAAGAGAGGAGAGGATGGGATGGGAGAGAACAAACCGAGCTGGTGTGAGACAGGTAGAGGGTAGGAGTGTGTGAGGATGAGAAGAGAGAGAGGGAGAGTGGAGGAGATGGCAGGAATGCTGGAGACAGCAATAGGAGAGAAGAGAGAAAGGGAGTGAGATGGCCTGTTTTTTTTTTTTATTCTTCCACCTGTATTCGCAGTGTGTGGTGCCAAATGTGTGCACATAAATATGACATCATTCCAAGCCTTCTCTGCAGTCTGTGGTCTGCTTCTTTCTGTCTGTGTGTGTTCATGGGTCTAAGGGTGTGTGTGTGTGTGTGTGTGCCATAAGCTGCTAACAGAGAACAGAGCTAGAACAGGTGGACAGCACTGCAAATCCTCATATAGAGTGATTGCTTCATTGATTCATTGATTTACCATGAAGTATTTAGCAGCTATTTGAGTCCACTTAGCCTATTTAGTGTAAAGTGATGTAAAGAGACATTTTTCAACAATCCGTAGTCCTAACCAGGCTATCCACTTCACAAGATGGTTAGTCTAACCACTGTAACATCACATGCCACTGACAACAGATATAGTCACAGGCCATGTTGCCTAACCTAGCACTGGAGTAGAAGCAAATGTGGAAACAACCCGGCAGCATATTGAATGCCAAGGGCCCAGCTTACACTTCCATCCTTTTCTCTTCCTCTATATCTGACCTTTCTTTACTCTTCATTTTGTCTTTTTCGCTCTGTCCCTCCCTCCTTTCATTCCTCTGGGTCATTTACCCAGACTCTCTCTCTCTCTCTCTCTGTCTCTCTCTCTCATATAAGCTCACACACACACACACTCTGTCTTTTTCTGTCCACTGCTTTAATTCTCATGGGTGGCCAGTTTCCCTCCTGGCAGAGGATGTATAATTCTCCCTTTCTCGGTGTCTCTTCTCTCTTACGCACCTCAACCAGACAGCTCTCAGCAGCTCTGCTTGGCACACACTCCTTGTGCCCTGGCCTCCGTGTTTAAAGTTAAATTTGGAATGAGTGTGTGTGTGTGTTTGAGTGTGTGTGTGTGTGTGTTGGGAGGTGCTGACAGGTGATTGGCTGCTGATGGTGTGAGTCGTGACTCATCTCAAAGGAGAAGCGTGAGTGTGTGAATGAGCCACAGAGGTGTGTCTGGCTGACAAAGACAGAGGAAAGAAAAAAACACACCATCTGATTATGCTGCATCCCACCTGAAATCTAAAATGAATTTCACGCCACTTTGTGTGTGTGTGTGTGTGTGTGTGTGTGTGTGTGTGTGTGTGTGTGTGTGTGTGAGTGAGAGAGTGTGTATTTTATAGACTTGTTTTTATCAGTAAATGTATTTATGTGTGTTTGAATGTATGTGATTGTGTGGGATTTGGCTGTCTGTGCTCACTGTCACACAGCGTGATTTTGTATGTGTGTGTGTGTGTGTGTGTGTGTGTGTGTGTGTATGTGTTCCTCTGGTGACGTGGTGTCTTACGAAGTCTGCAGGTGTTTCTAAAAGCACTGAGAAGTGCTGAAGGCTAAACAGTTCCTCTTCCTCTGCAATTCATTCATCTCACTCTCTCTCTCTTTCTCTCTCTTTCTCTCTCTCTCTATTTTCCCTGCTTGTTTTTTTGGGCCAGGTGTATCTTCTCATACCATTACCTTTATCATTCTATTATTATACCTGTCAAAACAGAGGAGAGGCCCAAGTAAGCACATAGCCATGCATCACCTTCACAGACAGGAGAGAACAAACCAGAGATTTAGGGGAGGAGAGGAACTGAGGAGGACAGTTCAGGTGTGCCAATTCAGCCTAAAGGACCTTTTTTTTTTAGCTTTCACTATAGTCCTTTGCTTGTAAGATTTTTCTTGGCATGTTGTAGAACATTCTAGTTTAAAAAAAAAGTCACTGATGTTTGAGAATTTTACACAACAAGATCTTCGCACAGAGTCATTCTTAACATTCTGTGTCATGCCCAAGACTGGAAATGTGCATTGGACCACAATCAACTCCTTACTATAAATACTCATATAATGCATACATTTCCCCTTTAAATTAAAATACAGCACGTATCACATTCCACACATCTTTGTAACATTTTGTCTAACAGCATACATGCAAACTATTCTAATGTGATATGGTAAGTGCCTAAGTAAGTACGGTAAGTTCTAACATAGTGTATAGTAAATACTTTATTTATATACTTATATAATACGTTTACTTTAAATATTTTATTAATCAAATTGTATCTAAAGTAAATCATCACCTCCACTGTTGAACTACAAACTACAGGAGAGTGGTTGTTTTAACAAAGCTGAGGAGGATTTTTGAAAACCACTGGCAGCGTGTTAGTTTACATTTACTTTTATGCATTTGGCAGATGCTTTTATCCAAAGCGACTTACATTTGTCAACTATCTTTAGTTCAGGGCCAGTTTCTCCTAGAGCAACTTGGAGTTGAGTACAGTACCTAGCTCAAGGGCACAACGGTGGCAACCTGGATTTGAACCCATGATTTACAGGCTACTAGCATGCTAGCTAGGTTCCTTAACTGCTAGGCAACCACCACCCTAGTTGTTAGTTGCTATAGCAGCTAGCTATACCTCAGCTAGCCAGTGACACCAGAGATAGTGAGAGATGCCTTACACAGCTAGCTAGAGTTACAGGTAGACAGGTAGCAGCCCTGGTAGAGACATGCAGACAGACAGGTAGGCAGCCCAGCTGCAGGTGCTAACCTACTCACCCCCACCTTGCCGTGGGTGAGTTGTGCTCAGGTCTCACCCATGGACAGAAGCAGCCCATTAGACTTCTAGCATAAAAACACTGGTGCTCAGCCACTGTGATTCATCCTGCTTGTGATCATCTGCATAATATATTATTTAACAGGCAGTCATGTCGTATGCATGGATAGACTGTGTAGCGAATGTGCTAAACATCATCCGCTGCTTACTGTAAAACACACAGCTCCGTCTCCACAAGATAAAGTGTGCACTGTGTACATGGTGTGTGTGTGTGTGTGTGTGTGTGTGTGTGTGTGTGTGTGTGTGTATACATGGTGTGTGTGTGTGTGTGTGTGTGTGTGTGTGTGTGTGTGTGTGTGTTTGTGTGTGTGAGAGAGGAAGATTGTGATGTCTTCGGCCCTGCTACAATAAGGGAAAACCACACAAGTTCATTCTCTGGCATTACTATTAAGCAATGAATTGATTGATGTGATCTGTGGAGAGACAGAAGTCTGAATTGTGAGGTGTGTGTGTGTGTGTGTGTTCAATCAGCATAATGCAATGGCCATAATTAGCCCTGAGGTTTCCCCTCTCAGTATCACACAGAGATTGGGGCTGCCACACACCAGAATGCCAGAGGGATAGAGAGAGAGAGAAAAAGAGAGAGAGAGAGAGAGAGAGAGCAGGGGACAGAGAGAGAGAGCAGGGGAGAGGGGTGGGATCAGTCAGAGGAGGAAGGGAGCAAGAGAGGATGGGAGGCAAAGGAGAAAAAGGGGAGTGGAGAGAGAGAGAGTGGTGATAGAGAGAATAAGGATAAGAGAAAGTATAGGTGTGTGTGTGTGTGTGTGTGTGTGTGTGTGTGTGTTTGATGAGAGGGTTCCACTCTCTTGTGCAGGTGGAGCCAGTCTGCAGTGAATTGGAGGCAAACGGAGGGTGAAATTGAAGAAGCTGCCAGTCCCTAACCAGCCTCTGCGTCAGTGCGTCACTGACAGACACACACACACATACTCACACACATACACACACACACACACACACACACACACACACACACACACACACTCCGAGTGCAGCTCCCCTCAGAGCAGCAGAAAGGGGAGTTCGACCAGACCTGGGCCAGACCTGGGCCATGTTACTGTAATAACACATTTGTTTTCTACAGCGCTTTTGAAGGCGCTCCAAAAGGCATATTCTCTCCAGATTCACATAACACAGTCTGTCAGGAGAGAACAGTAGGGGCAGCCACCAGTGCAAACAAAACTTGAGACCAAATGAACAAAGTGAGAGAGGAGAGAGAAGAGGGGAGGAGGAGGGAAAGACTGTGAGAAGTGAGAAAAGAGAACAGGCAGGAGGAGAAAAAGAAATTAGAAGGGAGAAGAGCGGAGAGCATAAAAAGGGGTGAGGAGATATGAGAAGAAGAAGGGGGGCGGATGAAACAGGAGGAGAGGAGAGATAATGGCACCAGAGAGAGGAGAGGGAGGGATACGACAGAAAGGAGGAGACAGGAGAGGAGACAGGAGGAGATGGTTGATGAAGTAGAAGAAAGTAAAAAGTTGCTGTGTCACTGTTCTGCCTGCTCACCTTCACGCTCCATATCTGGGAGGTGATGGTGCATCGGCGCCTTGCCAACGGATCTGTATCCACGGTGATGTCATCACAGAGCTCCCTCTCCCAGCCAGCAGAGAGGCTCCTGGAAGCAGTCACCATAGAAACAGGACCAGACTGTGGATGGCGCTGGCCAATGGGGGAAGGATTAGCTGGTTGCAAATGATTCACAATTCCAACCTAAGAAGACTTCATTAAATTATCAGGCTCATAACGTTTCATTTTTCTTTAACTGACCACATGTTCTGGATTTTACTAAACTGTACAAGTTTTACGCTACGTTAGGCTTTACGTGATTTAACGTTTTAGGAGCAGAGATAGATCTGATGAATTTCACCTGGAGTCTATAAAAGATGCAGAGCATGCTCCGCCTCTCTCTCTCTCTCTCTCTCTCTCTCTCTCTCCACATCTCCTAACTGCTTTATGTAATTATTTTCCAGACATCGGTATGGGTCCCGCCGTCAAAAAATATAAACAGTCTCTTTCTGAATAATGTCAATGCAGTTCTTATCAATTCAATGCATCAGAGTTCAAATTCCAAAAGACCTCATATCTACAGATGTGTAACTGAAAGAACGAAGTGATTAAAAAACATAAGGTTTTGTGGCTATGGAGAGAGATTGCAGAAGCTTTTGATGTCAGTTCATGACGCATGGGACCAGAGCTCAACATTAGAGTTCATTATGGTCTGACTGCACATATGCTGATCCAGCTGTTTCAGCTGATTCATACTGATTGTTGAACAAATTCACTGAAATCTTTGCTAAAGTCAAGCCACTGCGCGAGTGACTTTAGAATCATGCGTTGAATGACATGTGATTACATCTGTGGGCATGACTGCAGGATGTGTGTGTCCATCATTAGGAAAAGCTTTTCTCCAAATGAAATGGTGTGTCAGTGCGTTTGAGTGTCATGCAGCTCGCAGTGGGACCATACCACATGACCAGCACTGGCTAAATATGTCAGCGACTCTCCGACTGCAGGAAAGTCATGCTCGAGACACCTGGACACACACACACGCACACTCACACACATATTTACAATTACTCATACTTGTGCCCAGTAAAATTGTGTGCACATGTGCATGCACACACAGACACACACACACACATAAAACATCACTCAAGCCCATGCCCAGTTCACCACTATTGGGTGTGGACCTGATGCTTAGAGTCAACCCCTGTAATGAAGTGAGTCAACCGCACCAGAACACATTTCCATGCTCCTCACTTATAAACCAAATCAATACTATGATGAATGTACCGTACATTAGCACTCCTATCAGAGTCACTAAACCACTAAAGCTGAAAAATCTTTAAGCAAAATGAGAAGCAGAGTTTTAACTGAATAGCATTTTAACTGCTGATTGATGCAGTGCAAGAATGTTACAGTACCCAGTACAGTTCTGGTATTTGTGTCTGAACATCCTCACTGTAACACACTGGCTTGATTTGCCACTGTAACAAGATTTTTTGATTTGCCATTGTAATCGACTGGCTTTCTTCACCACTGCAACAGACTTACTTGATTTATCAGGTGAGTCCCTGCAAATTAAAATGAAGTGTGACTCTTACAACTTAAGTATCTTTAACTAATTCCATTAGAATAAGCTGCTGCTGGGCTGGTTATTGCTATGAATGACACTCTGCACCACCTCCATGTGTGCAATGGTGTGTGTGTGTGTGTGTGTGTGTGTGTAATTCCTGGAGTTTCCCTGCATTGCATGACTCATCATGACTGACTCATACTCTCACTCACTCCCGCTTTCTCACTGCCACAGACACACACACACACACACACACACACACTCAGACTAGCTCTCCAGCAGACAGTCAAGCAGACAGAAGCACTATGTTAAGCGCTAGGCTAGGAGTACTATGCACTCTTCTATCCTCAAGCAATGATGAAGCAAAGAGGTGGTAAAGTGTGTGTGTATTTGTGTGTGTGTGTGTGTGTGTTGGGGGGGGGGTTGCAACATGAGTGAGACAGACCTAGAGGGACGTGGAAAGACTACGAGCTATCAGGGGAAAGTGTTGCGAACAGATCTGGTTCTGCCAGTCCCACCCAGGCACTCATGGTGTGTTTGGTGACTCTGGTGGGGACGTTGGCGGTGTAGTAAACAGCTTAGCACGGCCACACTGGTGACTCAGCCCAAAAGCATATGTGCAAGAGGGCTTGTGTGCAATCTGTGAGTATTTGTGAGGTTGTGCGGGTGTGTGTGTGTGTGTGTGAGAGTGTGTATGTGTATGTGGGAGTTTCTCTCTCTATATTTATGCTTGTGTAATGTGTATGGCTGAATTTACAGTAAGAGAGAAACAGAGAGTGTTTAACTTTCTTGGGTGCATGTGTGTATCTTAGTTAAAGAGAGAAAGGGAGAGTTTTCGTGTGTGTCTGTGTGTGTGTGTCTGTGTGTGTGTGTGTGTGTGTGTGTGTGTATGAGATAGTGTGACAGCTCGGTGTTGTCCCTGCAGTAACTCAGGAGGAGTGTCCTTGAGGTCCCCCTGAGGTCTGGCTCTGCTCCAGGTCTGCTGTTCCTCTGCTCCGTCCTCCCCTGGCGTGCCAGAGACCAGCATCCTTGGAGACACGCACACACACACACACACACACTTACACATTCCATCCTGAAAATATACACAGCTGGGTCACCAACCTGACTTTTCACCCTGGGCAAATGCAACATACAGATGAAATTGAGGAACGGTTACAAGACAATAAAAAAAGATAATAAACACAACTGAAAAGCATACAGGCCACGCATTCCAAAAGCACGATGAGAAGTCTGAAAAACAGCGAAGACGTTTTTCGGGGAAACTCTGCTGTGACTGACTGTTTCCTGACTTATTACTGTATCTCCCCTCTTATTCTTCCTATGAGCCCCTGTGCACTGTAAAAGGCTGCCGTCGGCACTGGTGTTATTGCGTGCTAATCAGACACCCTTGGCACGTGTTGTGATGCCATCCTCTCATGGCATGCCATGAGCTGGAGGCAGCTGCTGTGTGCCCGATGCAATGCAGCTCGCAGGAAGTGCTGACGTAATGCAGCCCGCCAGCTCCGACTGGGGCATTTTTCTGCCACAGTGAACACACACGAGACCCTGTCATGATATCTATGGCCTGAGGAGGTCGAAGCAGTGGCCATTCATAACCAGTAATAACTGTGTGTGTGTGTGTGTGTGTGTGTGTGTGTGTGTGTGTGTGTGTGTGCGCGCGCATGTGTGCACGCATGCTTAAACCGACCACTCACGAGTGACAATCCCTAGGGCTCTGCAGCTGAGGATGAGCTGGTCTTGTTTAACACCTTAATGTTCACACACACACACACACACATGCACGTATACACACACAGGCACTACAGTCTGGAGTTCATATAGAAAATGGCTTCAGGGCCTTACCCAGCAGTGATATGGCATGGACTCATTCCACAATGCACACAAACACACACGCGCACACACACACACACACATACACGTACAAACAAACACACCCACAGTGCACCCACGCATGCTGCACACACATACATACATACACTCACACACACACACACAGCCCAATTCATATTCCTGTCTCTCCCCAGGTGTTCACTTTCAATTTTCGCAGCGGCGACTTTTTGTGGCATTACGATCAGGACACACTGAAGGTCAAGGCAGTTTGTGACTGTGGAGGTCTGCAGTGAGAGTAAAGTGGTCTGGAGCAGTCTGTGTGTGTGTGTGTGTGTGTGTGTGTCTGGGCAGGGGATGTTGGGGTAAAAGATACGACGTCTTGCAGGGAGGGGCATACGGCGGGTGGGGGTGGGGGGTGGCTGGGGTGAGGTCTTGAGGGATCTGCTGGTGCATTGCAGCGTCAGCAGCTCTCAGCAGCATAGGCTGCGTGTGTGTGTGTGTGTGTGTGTGTGTGTGTATGTGCGTTTGTGTGTGTGTGTGTGCGTGTGCATGTGTATGCATGTGTGTGTGTGTGTGCGTGTGTGCATGTGTGTATGTGTGCGTGTATGTGTGTGTGTGTGTGTGTGTGTGCGCTTGTGTGTGTGTGTGTGTGTCTATGTGTGTGTGTGTGTGTTTTTATGGGTCTGAGGTCTGAGCTGCTGGATGCCGTACAAGAGGGAGGAGCTTTCTCCCTACTGAGAGAGAGGGAGATCAGAGTCATGGGGAAAGTCATCCATTCACTGAGCAGACAGAGCAACAGTGCCAGTGCTATGGTGCCAGATGGTCATTTGTATACTACAATATATGTCAGCATACAATTATGGAATAATATTCAATAGGGATGATTCCAGCCAGTCTGAAACTGCATCTTAAATATTATTGCATTTACATTTATCAGACGCTTTTATCCAAAGTGACTTACATATTTTGTTAACTATCAATTACATCAGGGCCAGTCTCCCTTAGAGCAACTTAGGGCTAAGTGCCTTGATCAAGGGCACAAAGGTGGAAGCCAGGATTCGAATACACAATTTTCCAGGCTACTTGCATGCTAGCCAGGTTTCCTAACCATTACGCCACCACCTCCCCGATTGAAGGCTTACCTCCATTTTGCGCAAAGAAAATACAGGTTGCACTTAAAGCAGGAGCTTGGTCAGACTTCCTACCCCTGCTTGTACTACTGTTGACACTGCGCAAATTTTGTAGTATGAGTTCAGTGTGAGTACTCATGAATCCTTGAGTGTTAATGTGTTGAAATCCCATCTTTCCCTCTGAGACTGAGCCTAAGATTGGTCCCAATATGGATTCCCCTCCAGAAAGGAAGAAAGAAACTACTAACAGAAGGGCTTTTCCTCTACTGCCTGTGGTTTCTGTATCGAGTGGCCATGAAACCAAGCCTTAAGTGACCCTGAATCAATATCTCTTGGCCAAGGAGACTCATTCTGAACTCTCAGGCTTAAACATGCACACCATAAAGGGAGAAGTGTGTGTGTGTGTGTGTGTGTGTGTGTGGAGAAGGGTATGGGTTAGCGGTCCTTTCAATTTAAATTAAAGGCGGCGAGGCCAATGCTGTCTCCGAGCCGTACTGTAACAGGCTCATTAACGGGCCCCATGCTCATAAATAATATCTGAAGTGTCAGTGGCAGGAGGCGGTGATAGGATGGTTATAGATACAGATAGCAAGTCTGGTTAACGCCCCCAAAAAACAAGGGTGGGATTGGTGTGGGGGACAATCAAGGATAGATTTATCGTGCAAGTGGAGAGTGGAGTGGAGAAGAGTGGAGAAGCACTGATGCAGGTAGAGAAAATTGATTAACAATAATAGATCGCTACGTAAAAATGAATAAAAAGCAAATGAGAGAATCTGTCAGATGATGAAAACAATGGCTAGTGGATGATCAATAAGTCACAGTGAAATGGACAAAAGGAATGCAAGAAATGGATATATGACCTGTTCTGACCATGTTTACTACACATGATGTGGCTCCAAAAGGAACAGACTTGCACAGGCTCTGGCTCTAATCTTGTCCATTATGGCGACCAATTTTAGCTCAATTTGGAGCACAAAGGAATGCTGTGCTGTCTGCAGTCTTTGGCTAAATCCATGATGACTGACTGTAGCTTTAGGCCTGCTGGTACCGGCCACAGCTGTGTACACACTCTATTGCCAATGCACTATGGTGAGAAGGTTCTATATAAGAATATCTGGGTCCTACTAAATGTATCCAAGAGAGTTAAAAGAGCCAAGGATCTTTGATAAAATTGTGGATTTAGAATTATTTATGAATATGTTCTTTTCTTAGAATGTCCCCAAACTTCTCAGCTGAAAGGCAATTGCCTGTGGGCAACATGCGTCCCTTTACTGGAGCCAGATCCCTTTGCCAGAGTTACTATCAGGGTCAGTCAGAGATCCTCCCACAGTCCCACTGGCCTAGTGAGGAGACAGCATAGCACGCTGCTTCATTCAGCACTATGAGCTTGGCCTACTCATGCCGTCAATGAACTCATGGGATCTGATCCATTTGCCTTGGGGGCGGCCATGCCACCCGGCTCAGCGTGGTGTTGTTCCTCGATGTTGTGATGTAGGGCTGATCTGTTGGCCCAGTTTGTATGTATGTGTGTGTATGTGTGTGAGGGGTGGGGGGGTGTTGAAGGGGTGGGCCTGGGAGTGAGAAACAGGGTCGTGAGCAGTTTTCTGCTTGATTGGACTGTGCCTAGCCCTTCAGAACGCATCAGGGCAGAAGTTTGCCGACCGGCCTGGGTTCAGTGCCTGCAACCGCCGCCATCAAACTGGATCTTTAGAAGGGCGTTGCTTTACTGGAGCAGTTTTCTCAGTGCAACAACCAGAGGCATAGCAGTTTTGTTCAAGTGGTGTGTGTGTGCGTGTGTGTGTCCGTGTGTCTGTGTGTGTATTTGTCTCTGTATGTATGTATGTGTGTAAGAGAGACAAGGGACTCCATTGAGAAAATCATTCCTGGTCACTGAAAGTAATGCAGATTAAGTGCAGCACCATCTCATAATGTGTGTCACTACACTGAAATGTGGAGCTCCCAACATGCCCTAAGCCCTTGTAGAAGTGACCAGGCAGTCCCTATCTCTGTATAGGCATTTTCAGACCAGCAAAGAAAACGTGTCAGTCCCGGTTCCTGCACCTAATCTCCAACCAGCTGACGTGTTTACAGCGAAAATCATAGCGTTCTTGAACTGAAAATTTAGTTCCCGAAGGGCTCGCATAATGGCGTGAACGTTGGCGGTTCACGAGCAAGCACTTTGGATACCAGTAACTGGCACAGGAACTGGCACCGGGAGAGCAGCAAAACAGCTTATGTGCTATCTGCAGGAGCAGGTGTAGAATAAAATAGTTTTACCATTTGATTCAAGGTGACGATAGGTAGCATTTTACAAAATAGAGTTAAATTCAGTAATTCTCAAGCAAACGCTCAACCAAAAACACCATGCATTTGAATGCATGGTGCATTCAAATGCATTACCTAGCATATATGTGGACACCATATATGTGTCCATTAGGCACATTTATTTAATGAGAATGTGCAGTCTTCTTGTAGAACCCATCATTAGTGGTGACACTCCACAGTGAATTGGTCCTATCACTGAATAAGATCATCTTAATATGTAGTAAAGTGGTCTTATAAGGTTGCATAGTGTTTGAAACCCCAGAAGTCCAATTTGACCTGCAGTGAATGTGGTTGTTTGACAGTTATGTTATTGTTATTGCCAAACTGGATAATAACTTTTGTTAATTATTATTATTATTATTATTTTTACAAAGAGTGCAAAACAAAGATAATTAAGTCTCTCTGACGGATGGAACCCTTATTAAAGTAGGTCGCCGACTCTTTTCACTGGCGTCTGCGATCCTTTCCCTTTAAATTGCCCATGCTGCGGAAAAAGTAAGGAGTGGTGTAGTCTGGTGTGTGTCCCAACCCGGTCGTCCGCACCAGAGTCTTTTTGTATGCACAGCGTTGCTTAACTGCAGATTTGGGTTTCAACGCTTTAACTAACCGACTAATGACAATTCGCCGTGAGAGAAAAGTCATTGCAGAGCGACAAAAGCTAAGAAACATAGCTTGCTGCATTTAGGTGGTCTGCTGCATCTTGCATCCAATTATCAGTGCGCAAGACCGGTGGGAAGCTCAATAGGGGCGGATTCGGCAACAGAGGAGCCCCAAGCATCATGTGTGTGTTTGCCAAACGGTGGTGAATTTTGATGCATGTCATTCAATTGAGTGTATAAATCTGTTTAGACTAGACCCGTTTCCGCATGGGGTTTGAAATCGGCCACTGCCGGTTCTCACGGGCTTTGCATGTGCATGGCAACCTGCTGTTGGTTAGGTAGGCGCTAACCTGCAGCGCTTTGAGGCGACATGGCTTTGAACTTCAGATGGCAAAGAAACACGATAAACAGACTGTTCTCTGTGAGCTGGGGAAGGCAGTATTCCTGTTTGTTCACTATATTAGTAAAAACATGATTTCATCTGACCAAAGTACTGCTTTCATAACCAAATTTGTTTGTAAATTACGTGGCACCGTTTCATGCAACAGATTGATCATCTCCACTGGAATTAACTGGCGCTGTTAAAATGCAAAAAAAGATCATTTGAAATTAAAATAAAGACTCTACGTAATGTTATATTCTCCATGACCGCTACAAATCATCTTACAATCATAACATTACTGTTTTCAATGTCGTTCCTTACAGGCATCAATACGGCCAACAAATGCCGATGGATATGAACAATTTTGCTTATTCTTGCACCGTTGGATATTAAAGGAGGTGTTCATTGCTACTTTGGTTTAGAAGCCACGTCACCGAATTTTTCCTCTGTCTTCCCACGACAACCTGCTGTAGAGACCGAGCGCGAAGCGTCGGGGGGAGGCGAGGACACACCCGCACTGTACGGATCTCTCTCCCCCCCTCCTCCGCCCAGATCAGATCATGCTCCCGGTGCGCTGGTAGCCGCCGCCGCTGCTACAGAACGCCCCAGGACTTGGAAAGTAGGAATGTATGCAGATATTTTGGGATAATTTTCCTTATGAGTTCCCGGAGGACACCTTTGTCGCCACTGGAGGTTATTTTTCTGTTTGGCACCGGTCCCGCATCCCACCGTGGCCAGGTGGCGTGGCTTTGATAAAGAAGTTTATTTGCAGGTATAGTATGTCTGGACACCAACCTAGATTGCGTTATTGATTCGGCCTCCTTGAATAAAATGAAGTTTACAGTGAAATTTGAGGAAGATGTATACTTATGTAATTTTTTGTGTGTGGTAAAAACAACACAATATTATTTGTGTAACACTCATAATATATTTAACATGTATTTTATTGCATGCTGAATTCATTGCAGTGGTAACCCCATAGTATTTGTTATACAGATATAATATTTTCAAGAGAGATGGTGGGACAGAAACTTCCAGCTTAATAATGGCACTGAAATCTGTTTCTCTGCCCTTTAATATTTTATCTCATGCTGCTAAATATTTCAAAGGCTGTTTCCATTTGAGTGGCATTCCAACAAAAAGGGCTAAATTGAATAAGTATAAGTAACTGTGTGTGTATTAGCGTTTGTAAGAGAGAGATCTGGAGAAAGAGAGAGAGGCGTGATGGAGATCTGGAACAATTAAGTAATATATGTGTTTTTTAAAGTGCACACAGCAAGAAGGGGCAAGGCAGCGTAGCAGTTTAACTGCAGAGTTCATATGTTGGCTATGAGAAGATCTTAGAGAGATTTATGCCTGCTGCAAAGCTTGTGCATGACTGCACTGTATTATGTGAATGGATACAGCCCAATGCAGAGAAGGACGAATGACCCCAAAGTAAGAAGCAATCCCTCAGCCTGACAGTGCTTCTCACACCACTAGTCACAAGAGATCATTACTGCGGCCCAAAAATGACATTCTTCTTCTCAACAATACCTTTGTTATTTTTCCTGTTTATGCGGAATAATGTATGGACAGATGGATGTTTCCTCTCCTTCTGACTAAGTAACCAAACAGAAAGCTGCTTTGTGAGATTAAAAGATGCTGGGTGTTTGTGCTGCAGTATTTGTAATATCTGTTGTTAATGTTCTAGCATGGCTGTTAAGGTTCCGTCTGTCTGCTCTTTCTTCAAAGGGTTTCTCTTGTTGACATCCTGTGGCCCTCGGCTCTCTACAGTGTCGAGCCCCCTCCCTCGCCAGCCCTCCCCCATCCTGACCCATCGCAACCCCCCGCTCCACCGTTCACGCCCGCCTCTGCAGTTTGCCAGGCTGCGGCACCCGGCTTGCTTGAAAGGTGCAGGCCTCACAACCCTGCAGAATGACTGTTGCTGGGGGTGACCCGACAGACGAGGCGGCGGCCCAGCCGGGCCACCCACAAGACTACGACCCAGAAGCAGACCACGAATGCTGCGAGCGAGTGGTCATCAATGTGTCAGGCCTGCGCTTTGAGACACAGCTCAAGACGCTCTCACAGTTCCCCGAGACGCTGCTGGGCGACCCCAAGAAGCGTATGCGCTACTTCGACCCGCTGCGGAATGAGTACTTCTTCGACCGGAATCGGCCCAGCTTTGATGCCATCCTCTACTACTACCAGTCTGGTGGCAGGCTTCGGAGGCCAGTCAACGTCACACTTGATGTTTTCTCAGAGGAGATACGCTTCTACGAACTCGGCGAGGAGGCCATCGAGATCTTCCGGGAAGACGAGGGCTTCATAAAAGAAGAAGAGAGGCCCTTGCCGGACAACGAGTTCCAAAGGCAGGTGTGGTTGCTGTTTGAGTACCCTGAAAGCTCGGGGCCGGCCCGCATCATTGCCATCATTTCTGTCATGGTCATCCTCATCTCCATCGTCAGCTTCTGCCTGGAGACACTGCCCATCTTCCGCAGCGATGACGAGGACATGCACAAGGCAGCCCACAACCCTTACTCCAACAGCACGGTCGGCTACACCTCCACCTACTTCACCGACCCCTTCTTCATTCTGGAGACACTCTGCATCATCTGGTTCTCCTTCGAGTTCCTGGTGCGCTTCTTCGCTTGCCCAAGCAAGGCCAGCTTCTTCGTCAACATCATGAACATGATTGACGTGGTGGCCATCATCCCTTACTTCATCACCCTGGGCACGGAGCTGGCCGAGAAGGCCGAGGGCGATGGGCAGCAGGGTCAGCAGGCTATGTCTTTGGCCATCCTGAGGGTCATTCGTCTGGTGAGGGTCTTCCGAATCTTCAAGCTGTCGAGGCACTCCAAGGGGCTTCAGATCCTGGGGCAGACCTTGAAGGCCAGTATGAGGGAGCTGGGCCTGCTCATCTTCTTTCTCTTCATTGGAGTCATCCTCTTCTCCAGTGCTGTCTACTTCGCAGAGGCTGACGAGCCCGAGTCGCAGTTCTACAGCATCCCTGATGCCTTCTGGTGGGCTGTGGTCACCATGACCACTGTTGGCTATGGAGACATGACGCCAAGCACCATTGGCGGGAAGATTGTGGGTTCCCTGTGCGCCATTGCTGGTGTGCTCACCATTGCACTGCCCGTGCCTGTCATTGTCTCCAACTTCAACTACTTCTATCACCGTGAGACGGAGGGCGAGGAGCAGGCCCAGTACCTGCAGGTGAATGTGCCCAAAGCAGAGTCCAATGAGGAGCTGAAGAGGAGCCGCAGTGGCTCCACCATCAGCAAGTCCGACTACATGGAGATCCAGGAAGGGGTCAACAACAGCAACGAAGACTTCCAAGACGAGAACATCATGAAGGCCAACTGCACGCTCGCCAATACAAACTATGTCAACATCAAGAAAATGCTCACGGATGTATAGGCTTCTGGAATTTTCTCTGCCAGATCGGGAGTAGAGACATGGGACACAGAGAAGAAGTTAAGCATTGGCCTTCCTGTTTCCCGAAGGCGATGGAGGGCCGTACACTGTGGAGAAACAGGTGTAGTAGACACCTCTGTGCTTCAGCTGAGGGACATTGTGTGCCCACTCTCCCTATAGATCCCTGTAGAAAACCATTCATCCTTTCTCACCCCCTTCTCTGCTAGTACTTAGCGCCAGTCCAGTCCCCTAGCTAACACCCCCAAATATTTAACGTCTGCATGGATTAGCTTTGTGTGTGTGGCTGCTCATCTCACCATGTCCCTTGCAAAAACAAAAAAAAATTCGTAGCCAAACTGTAGTGCATACGCCGAGGACAGACCACAATGGACGTGAGGGACTTTTTAATCTCTGACAAACAAAAGCGCAGTGATCTCTCTCTCTCTCTCACACACACACACACACACACACACACACACACTCACACACACAGACACACACACAAAAGCACCATCTCTGTTCCTCAGAGCCTGATGCTATTTGTTCATGCTGCTCAGAAAAAAAAGAGAAAAAAAAGAAAACAGAAGCCATTTGAGAACAAATCCTGACACTTTGTCTTTCAGTGTAAGGGACGTTCACAAAAGCCTCTGCTCTGATTCAGCAGAGCACTCAGTAGTCACTGCGCACCTCACCACAGTCAGAGAAAACACCCGAAGACAGATGGCAGCCCACACGGTGAAAAGAATAACGCTTGTCAGTGCCGCTAATGTAAAAACAGAGAGGTTTTGCACATTTTGATTCTCACTATGTGGCAGTATCAGGTATCTGAATCTGACTGAATGCTCCTTGTTGCTCCTTACTGACCCCCTCCCCCATCCATACGCACTCCACCCGTATATTGTCTTAAACAGCAGCTGGACAGAGGACGTGTCATGTAGACAGACCCTTCCAGCTGGCACTCCCTTCACCAATGTTACTTCAAAGCTTTTCGAAGACAGATTGAATGTCTCTTAGTGCTTTTTTTTTCAGCCACTCCTTGCTTAGTGTGTTTCGTTAATGTCCTGACAGGGCAATCACATGGGTTTGTTGAGCCCTGATTGGTTGCCTGTGTCTGGTGACAATGTTTCACAGCCTAGCTTGTTTGCCTCTCTGTCCCATGTCATGTGCATCTGATCTGTACACCCATGCAGCAAATCTGCCTATCGAGAGGGAAAAAGATGCCCTGTTTCCCTCTCCACACAAACACTGTTGGTTGACGTCTTCCATTGTACTGTACATTCCACTTCCACTAGAAAGGCAGAAGCATTCCATAGATAGACTATAGTGCAATCGTTTCTGTAAGCCACTGCAGAGATAGACAAATTAATTGATATTCAAGAGACATTTCAGCTGAAACAAGCCACACTGTAGTTGATACTGTAAGTATTTCTAGTGAGTTGTTAGCCTGCCCATAGTTGTAGCATTGATATGAGATTATTTTTCTATTCACATATTGTAGTGTACTTTATCAATTTCATGTAAGCTGTCTGGGACACAGAAGTGAGGACAAGGGAGGAGCTTGTAAAAAAAATGATGCTTCCCATTAACTGCCTTTTAATGAACAAAAACCTAGTGAAGAGAGAGTGAAAAGAAGAAAAAATAAATTTTTATTCTATTACTCTAGTATTGCATGACCTCAAAAACATTCCTAGTGGCATGTATTTCAGTTCAATCCAAACAAAACACAGCGATAGATAGCTAAAAATGCTAAATATATTTATCTCCTCAATCTCTATATATGCATATAATTTATATCTGCATAATACAGTACAAAACAATGTGCAATGTAAGTAATTAGTCATTTTGATCGTGAGTACAGCTGCCCATGTCAAGATGTGCTCCAAAGACAGGCATGTATACAGATTTCTTCCTTTAAGGAAGGCTTAGCCAGATAGGATAGAAATAGAGAAGGTAAGACATCAAGAGAAGAATTGGGAAGTCGGTGAAGTGATTTGAGAATTGGCAACATCGGTATACGGCACACAGCGGGTTCTGATGGCCTCTCTCTCTCTCAGACCAATGGATTCCGCTGACTTTATCAGCTCTCTCTGGAACCACTCCAGGTCTGGACTGTAACGCTCCAGACCTGGATTTGTTCCAGAGAAGGTCACGATTGGAGACAGAAGATGTATATTTATATGTATACCAATATCGAGTTCATAAATGTGAAAGAGGCAGGTCTGTCTCGTGCTTCTGAAGTGTGTGAAGCTAAGGTTTGTGAAGTTGCCTGCAGAGTCATCAGTCCTGAGAGTGTGAAGGAGGAAAATTTTGATGCTGTACTCGTGGTAGTTTGATTGAGATTGAGACAGAGATTCTCTTGGTTGTGGTTATTATCATCAGAGACCTGTCACACACTGGTTGCTGTCATGCTGGTAGTACTGACTGAGATTGACATTATATCACAATTCTGGTTGATGATTATCAGAGACCTATCATATGCTTTGCTACTGGTGTGGAAGTCCTGTAGCCTGATGTTGTGCTCCTGCACAGCAGAATAAGAGTGATGTGAAACACATTTATTTAGTCTTAGAAGCAATCTCTGCCAATCTCTCAGTTGTCAACGCACACATACAAAGGTGTGGCATTTCAACCTAAATGGCAGCCTCCTGCCTCACCATCTTGCTCTGGCGTTAGAGGCTTCATGTTAATGTGCAAGAACCAATTGACAGCTAGATTCATTTGTAGCTTAGAGTGGATGCTCAGCTCAGCTGATGCTATTATCTTCCACTAGCCCCAGCAAGCAGGGTTGATGCCAGCGCACAGCGGTTTTTGATGCCAGTGCACACACATACCAGGCTTTGTTTTGCCCCACGGGCGGGTGGCACAGGGAAAGGCAGGACCCAAGCAAGATGGCTTCTTTTTCCGAGGCAATCTTTACTGCCATCAGGTCTTAACTTGTGTCAAGGGGTGAAGGATCCAAGCGCCATCACAAAACCCACTCATGCCTCAGGCACTGTTCTTATGAAGTTATGCATAATTCGTTATTTATTCATGGATTCGACACTAGCATGATAAAATGTGGGCACATAATAAATTATGTGTGTGAGTGTGTGTAAGTGTTTGTGTGAGTTAGAGCGAAAGTAAAGGAGAGAGAGTGTGTGTGTGCTTGCTTGTATGATATCTTGTTTAAGAGATGTGAATGCAAGCCATTAATATACTTGGGCGGGGGGGAGCTGAGAGGTTTATGTCTATGCATGCTGATGGGGGTGGTACATGAAAGATGTATCATTTTTAATGCACACACACACACACACACACACTCTAGACATATGGTATGCAGCTATTTCATGTAGTTTACACATTTTCACTTAGAAGATGCTTTGACCCCATTAACAACATAGTTAATGTGATGCATACTTGATTTGTTTGTTTGTTTGTTTATTTATTTGTTTGTTTGTTTGTTGATTGATTAATTGATTGATTGATTGATTGATTGATTTAATCACTGTGTGTGCTTCCTGAAAAATGCGGTATTGCTATTGTAAGCGCCAGCCTTCACCATTAATCTAGAGGACAACTATTACAGAGGCTGCTAAACACAAGCACGACCTTCGTGTAGTGCTTTGTCTGTCACAGACTAGCTAGCCGGCCAGCTAGCCAGCAAGGTCTCCTCACTGTTTAAAGTTTCACTACATAACACCTTGAGTCAGTTGTTGTTGCTCTCAAATTCTCGTTACTGTACGTGTGTTTTAGTTTGAGAATTGTTTTTCCATGGCTGTGCTGATTCATTGAATGTTCTTAGTGCTTTGCCATGTGGAGGCTAACTAACTGAGTCTGGCTCAGTCAGTGGGCACAGTGAAGCCCACGGTTGGCCTCTGCTCCTCCCCAGCATCCCATGATCATGCCTCATCTTTGGCATTGAAGGATGCCCGTCAGACGTGCACATGGACTGCCCCAGCAGCGCTAATAGAGACGCGTTTACTGGAGGGAGTGTCGCCCGGAGTCTAGACCACTAATATGCGTACACCTGTGCATACATGTGGTTTTTGGCTGAAGACCTGCCATATTGCTGTGGCACGTTGTTGTTGCTGCTGCTGTTGTTGTTATTGTTATTGTTGTTGTTGTTGTTGTTGTTGTTGATTCATCAAGAGAGCCACAGGGACAGCATCTGACTGTAACGGTGGTGGATGCCAAAGGGGGCAGGAAGTAGAGGCTTTCTGCTTTCGCCAACTCCTGCACACCGTACTGCCCAGCAAGCATCTATCACCTCCTCCACCAAACACAAACTGGACTTTGATTATGCAATCCAAAAAAAAAAAACAAACAAGAGAAAGAAATGTGCGTGCATGTGTGTGTCTGTGTGCGTACACCCGGGCATGTGCGTGTTTTCTCTGTAGATCTATAGCCAGCTGTGACACTCCTCAAACATGTAGCTTCAACACACACACACACACACACACACACACACTGAACCAACCACTGCCCATGACTGTGTCAGGACCATCACCACCTGTTTTAAAGCTGAGATTTTCTTTTTTTTCTATGACAGTGAAAATGTATGATAAAATAACTACACTGGAGGACGGGAAAGAAAGAAGATACTGTCTGTTGCAAACATGTGAAAATATGAGATGCACTTTACCAGACCTACAAGAGGACAATCTTTGGACAGAAAACCTATTCCATATAATCATTACTGTCTTAACGCAAAAGGAACAAAAAAAGACGAAAATATTAATAATGACGATGATTAAGAGTAATAATGAAATCTGTCTGTGTGTTGTTTTTTATTTCCTTCTACAGGCTGTTTTTCTTGTTAATGCTGTGTTGGAGTGTGTGGAGTGTGTGTGCGCGCGTGCATGTTCGATTGTGTCTATTTGTGGATATATGTGTGAGAAGAGGGGTCCCACACTGATTCCTTGCTGTTTTACCACCACTGCTTTGCTGCTTACACGGTTCCATGCTGTGCTAGGGTCTATATGAGCATCACTATGAGTCTGAGAGTCTGTGTGTATGTGTGTGTGTGTGTGTGTGTGAGAGAGAGAGAGACAGAGAGAGCGTCTAAACCTCAGAGGACAAACTGATGAGGCAAGCTGAGCCAGAGGGGATATAATTAGGTGAGCTGTGGGAAGGGTGTGGCCTGGACCAGTTGATACATTCGCAATCGCTCCAGCTGTCTACCTATCCTATAGCACACACACCCCTCCCCCTTATCTGTCCGTCCACCTATTCGTATCTCTTTAGCTTTCTGTCGTGACCAGGCAGAGACAGATGAGCAGAGACAGACGGTCTGAGAGAAAGGAACTGGAGACTAAGGTGGCAAGGGCAGACTCTCTCTCTCTCTGTGTGTGTGTGTGTATGTGTGTGTGCATGCACATGACTACCTGGGCCGGGTGGAAGGACAGACAACGAGGAGCCAGACAAACAGCGATGGGCGAGGATGGCTCGTGATGAAGAGTGCCTTTGATTTCTCCTCTCCCTCCCTCTCCTTCTCCTCCTCCTGCTGCTGAAGAACAGCAGACATAGACACCATCCTGTGCACCCCTATATCTCGCCCAGAAAGAGAGAGAGAGAGAGAGAGAGAGAACAGAGTGTTCTATTAATAGGATCCCTATTGAAGGAAAGATGGTGGGCGAGGCATGGGTGACAGAAGAGAGAGACAAACAGAGAACGAGAGATGAGAAAGAGAGAGAGAAAGAAAGGGACAGAGAAAGATTGTGTGGAAGAGAGAGACGAGAAGTGTATGTCGGGAGGGCGAGGTAGAGAAAGGAGAGATCCAGAATAAGAGAAAAGAAGAACAGAGAAGGGTGAGAGAGAGAAGGGGGAGGGGGCGGGGGAGCAGATCCATAAGCATGTCAGTGATCCAGAGATGAGACCCAGAGTGACTAAGATGAAGTCCTGTCTTCATCAGAGCCATGGGTAATTGATCTGCTCTTTGTTTATTTGGGGTTTTTTTTCTCTCGCCTTCTCATTCCCTTCCATCCTAAGGCCACTCAAATGCTAACCCACTCTCCGAATGTCACCGAGTAAGCTTGCACTGGACACTAGATTCATCACTGGTCAAAGAGCTGTGTGTTTGTGTGCGTTTGTGCCAGTGTGTGTGCGAGTGTGCTCTCTGGGTTTAAAGCATGTGCCTTATTCACTGATGAATTACGGTTTACTCTGTCCTGATCCCTATGTCTGGGCCCAGACTACTGACAGAAAATCATTTAGGAGAGAAAGTGTGTGTGTCTGTGTGTGCTGTGTGTGTGTGTGTGTGTGTGTGTGAGAGAGAGAGAGAGAGAGAGAGAGAAAGAGAGGGAGTATACGTATGTATTGGAGGGAAATGCATATAATTATGGACATTTGCTAGCGCCTGTATTTACATAATTTGCTGTGTCACTTGTGAGTGCACAAGCATTATTATGGTGTGTGTGTGTGTGTGAGAGAGAGAGAGAGAGAGAGAGTGAGACACACAGAGAGAGAGGGAAAGAGAGAGCTAAAGGGCGCTTTATCCACTTGAGCTAGCTACACTGAGGCCCTGAGGTTGAGCGCGGGTGTGATAGTGTGGCCCAGGAGAGACTGCCCCTCAGGCCAATGTTAATGTGGCACAGAGCTGGATGGGGTGTCAGCCTAGCTGCACTCTACTGTCTCAGGAGGGATAGCCTGCCATTTATAAAGCTCTGAATGTGAGCCTCCTGTTATACATTCACACATACAGAGAGAGAGAGAGAGAGAGACAGAGAGAGGGAGAGACATTTGCATAGTAACACACATTCGCACAGCTTACAAATACACGAACACACACACACACACACACACACACACATATTCACGGAGTACAAGCTCTCAGTGTAATTAAGCTGTGGGCCCTTTGAGACTGGACTCTGGCTGCCTCAGTGATCTGTCAGCTGTTTATGAACTGGGCTCAAGAGATGCAGAGGGTCAAGTTTATAACCTACAGTAAAACTCAGACACATGTGCTCACATGCACACACACACACATACACACACACAAACACACACACACACACACACACACAACACACACAGAGGAAGGTGTGTGTACAGGTTTTGCATTGTGACATGTAAACATGTAGTTTATTTAAAAAAAATGTCTTTTTTTTTTTCATTTTCACATTTTCAAAACTACTTGAAGATATGTATGACATGTGTAAATCTCACACATTATGGTTCAGCATGACTCGTGTCTGTATGACTCATATATGGCTCTGTGTTCTGTAGAATTGCGCTGATGAAGTCCTGCTCACAGTAATATAGTGGGATGTATGGAAAGGTGAACACTGAGGCCCCCTAGAGGCTGAGGTCAGAAGAGACCTTTTCCATCTGTATAAATGAATACCCGAGTAAGGTTAGCACAGCAGCATTCCTACTAAGGAATATAGAGCCATGTAGAAAAACCTGGGATGATAAAATTCCACACATTCCGAAAGGCTGCATGGGCATGGAATTTGTGTATAACAGATGCATTGAAGGAGCAGGAGAAGAAGGGATGGTGTGTGTGTGTGTGCATGTGTGTGTGTGTGTGTGTGTGTATGTGTGCCTGCGTGTGCATGTGTGTGTCTTTCCATTATGCCAGGCAGCATGATCTAATGCTGCAGTAAACAAGCAGATATGGAGGCTGCATGTGCGGAGGATGGGGGGGCTCCCTCGTGAAGCCTCTATTAGCATACAGAGGACAGGCTGTGGAGGACGCTGAGCACACACTCAATGTGTAACATGTCATCATGAATCTCAGAGCACCCAGCCAGCCTAATCCCAGCCTTATGAGGGGCAAGAACGAGGCGATGGTGGCGCAGGTGGTACCGTCGGGTTGCAAGTTCGACTCCCGACTCTGCCTGACCCTATCAAAGTGTCCTTGAGCAAGATACTGAACCCCAAATTGCTCCCGGTGAGCAGGTTGCCACCTTGCATGGCAGCCTCTGCCACCGGTGTGTGAATGGGTGAATGTGAAGCATACTTTGTAAAGCGCTTTGAGTGCTCGTAGAAGTAGAAAAGCACAAAAGTTTGTGTGTATAAATGCAGTCCATTAACGCACAATATCTTTCCCGCCTCTCAGGAACAACCACAGCAGTGAACCTTAGAAATGCGAAACCATGAGTGTGCTAAAGTCCAAGCATCCATGTGGTATTTGACTATGATTAAGTGCTAAATGTCTCCATTTGAATTTTGCTATTTGTGATATTCAGACCACAGAGGTTGATTTTACTTAGGTGGCGTGTCCTCATCAGACATACAGTGTTTCACAGAACACAGACATTTCCTGTGACTTTTTCAGGACTCATCCGTTCATTCATTCTTTTGTTTAAAGGCCACCACAACCCATTGGCATGCAGCGGTTGTCCTTTGCTGTGTGTGTGTGTGTGTGTGTCAGTGTGCATGTTTGTCCTTGTTTGTGTGTGCGTGTGTGTGTTTGTGTTTATCTGTGTGTGTGTGTGTGTGTGTGTGTGTATGTCTATGTTGTGTGTGTGTGTGTGTGTGTTTGTGTTTATTTGTGTGTGTGTGTGTGTGTGTGTGTGTGTGTGTGTGTGTGTGTGTGTGTGTGTGTGTGTGTGTGTGTGCATGTTTGTGTTTATCTGTGTGTGTGTGTGTGTGGACCCTCAGGTGAAGACAGCTCTCTCAGGCTCTCTCGTCACAGGGTGTGCTGTAGTCGCGTGTGAGCTGGGGATGGGGATGGGGTGGGGGTGGGAGAACGGCGGCACCATTTCTTCATCTCAGCAAGAGAAAGGATGTCTTAAAATATCCCGTTGGAGTTAATATTTCATCACAAGCCTGAGCTCAACGCCCCCCCCCTCCATCTCCCCCTCTCTGTGCCTCTGTGCCTGTTGTATGAAGATAATAATTAAAAAACAAGTCTTCTCTGTGGCAGCTTGACAGGATCTCCTATAGGTAGCAGCATTGCAGCTGGACTAAGGCAGCAGGATCTGTTGTGTGTCTATGGTGTGTGTGTGTTTGTGTGTGTGTATGTCTATGTTGTGTGTTTGTGTGTGTGTGTGTGTGCTGCGTATGCTGGGTCTCTGTTAAGGAGGGAAACAGAGCAGGGGGGAGAGGACAGGATGCGTGTGTGTGTGTGTGTGTCAGTGGCTGTGACACACTTGCGGAGTGGGTCTTCATCTTCATGTATAATTCAAAGAAGCCCATTTAAAGATGTGGAGGCAGGGAAGCCTCTGAGTCCAGACAGGGAAGAGAGCCCACTCCCCCTTTCACTTCATCAGCTCTCTCCTCTGTTTTTTCTTCACTCTCTCTCTCTCCTCCCCTCCACTTTCCCTCTTCCTATCATGCTTTCTTTCTTGCTTTTTCATTCTTCATTCCTCTTCCTCCTTAATCTCTTTGCTCCATCTATCATATTCTTTCTATGCCCCCCCCCCCCTTGTCCTCTCCTTCACCTTTTCTGTCTTTTCATCTCTTCTCTCCTCCCTCTATCTCCCTCCCTGTATTTTCTTGCTATCCTCTCTTCTTTGTTCTCTCTCTCTCTCTCTCTCTCTCTGGTATGGCTCCTGTTGTACCAGCTGGGTAGATGGAGTCCTGGATGGAGACTAGAACACATACCATCTGGAACTCCACAAAAACCTGATGTCTTTGTGGGAATGCCGGGCGCACTGTTTATGAAATAGCGTTATTGTGAAATATGGCCGGCTCTCTCTCTCTCTCTCTCACACACACACACACTCACACACACACTCACACACACACACACACAGTCAGGCTCAGAGTGCACACTAAAAGATAAAAATAATAAAAAGATAATTACACACACAGGCATGCACAAAAAAGATCACTGTGTGTATAGCATAGTATACTCAGTATAGTATAGTTTACTCAGTATAGTATAATATACAATTTTGATCCCTGAAAGGGATATTGGGTCTCTGCATTCATCCCATCCATGAATTGGTGATGCACAAACAACACGCAGTGAGCACACAAGTGAGGTGAAACATAGGCACCTTGCTCAAGGGCGCCTCAGCCATGGATGTGGATGCAACTTCTTTTTTCACTGACATTTTTCCTGGTAGGGAATCGAACCGACCACCCTTCAGTCACAAACCCGAGGCCCTAACCAGCCACGGTGTGTGTGTGTGTGTGTTTGTGTATGTGTGTGTGTGTGTGTTTGTGTATGTGGATCTAACACTATGCAATTACTAACAATATAAGGACCTCACATCATACCTCATATCACACCAATCATCACAGTATAATATAGATGCATGCAAAATGTAATATTTTTACATTTACATTTACATTTAAGCATTTAGCAGATGCTAAATTCAATTCAAGCTACATTCAAGCTACAACACAATGAAAGAAACTAACAAAGAGTGCATATTGCTAACATAAAAACTGCACTATTTTAAGTTGAAAGTGCAATAGTGTAATAAATTGCAGTATAAAAGAGAAATTAAGTATACGTTGTTAAGTGCATTCTCAAAATTTACGCCATTTACGCATTTACGGAGATATTCTTAGAAGATCTGGGTCTTCAAGAGTCTCTTGAAGATGGAGAGGGTATCAGTTGATCTGGTAGCACTTGGAAGGTCATTCCACCAGCGTGGAACTAAACATGAGAAGAGTTTGGACTGACCTGCACAAGGTGTTGGCCATGCTAGATAACGTTCCTTAGAGGAGCGGGTGACATAGGGCTTTAGGAGAGTAGTAGATATTAGTAGAGAAGTTGTAGTAGAGTAGTAGTAGATATTTCTTCAAGAGAAGTCATATGGTGGTGTAACTTCATATTTGTAGGTACCATATTCACACTACATTTCATCTCTCCTTGCTAAGTCTTACCAGAGTGCCTGACACATGACTATGTGGAGCTATGCGATTAAGAGTGAAAGGACAAGCCAGCCCTAACCCTAGAGAAGAGAGACAGGTGATGTATAGGATCAAAGCTTTATTCATAAACACTGGTTTTAGACTTGTGGGTTGAAGTTTTCTGCTGTGCTGTGGCACACTGCCTGTGTTTCATAAACAGTCCAGCAGGGGTGCTGTGTGGCCAGCAGGGAGCTTTTTAGGGGAGTGAACTCGTCCTCCGCACCTCAGGAAGACCTGCTGTTCACTTTGCCATGCAGTTCCCAGTGTGTCCACCGGGGGCAGCATAAATGCACCTTTTTTTCCCACAAGGCCTGGAAGGATCAGATGCTAACTCAACAGCGCCATCTGCAGGCATCATCACCCTGAGCCTGGTGAGAGAAAAAGTGTGTGAGAGGTCATTAACGCTCCGAAACTGTGATCACGACTGTCACGAGCATCTGAGGACCCCACAGACTGGTTGAGCAGGAAGCGTGTCTGGAACACAGAGCCACAAGTTGTTTTTAATAGCAAATGTACAGACATCACCTTGCACAATTAGTGAGAATGTTTGGTTTGTCTTAGTGGTTAACCAAGTTGTGTGTGTGTGGGCGGTGTTTGTGTGTGTGTGTGTGTGTGTGTGTGTGTGGGAAGTGTGTATGTGTGTGTGTGTGGGTGGTAGGAGAGTGTAAGGAAAGGGGCTGTTTATGGGAACATGTGAATGATGTTTTCAGGCCAGGACTGTGAAATTTGTGCTGCACTGGTGCACTGTGTGATTGACATGGAGACGTGGTGTCCTTGTGAGCCATTACTCCCAATCAGGCACAACTGAAGAGCCTGCCAAAGTTATCCAACAGGAGCACAGCTAACATCATTTTCCATTTGCATCCTGTCATTTTAGCATGAAGATCTTGGATAGAGACAACTGCCCCCTGCCCCTCCCTCCTCCTCTTCCTCTCTCTCTTTCTCTTTCTCTCTCTCTCATACACACACACACACACACACACACACACACTCACACTCACACTCCCGGTCGGTCACAGTGGACTTCCCCAGTTTTAATTCTCTGACCTCTGCGGTTTTAACTGGAATATTATGGGTTTCCTGCTCATGCTTGCATTAACACACACACACACACACACACACACACACACACACACACACACTGCTGTCGTTCACGTGAGCCAGCTGCTGTCTCATCCATTTGAAACCCCAGTAGCCTGACCACTGTACAATCATTTGCTTACAAATGTGTTTGCATAACATTTCAGCGTGTGGATAACTGCAAATGTGTTGGTAAAGCAAATTATCAGAGACCATTTATCACAATAACTGTTGCGGTGAAGGTTTAGGGTTGTTACAGAAATTCAACACACTATGTGAAACTATTACAAATGGTGTGCTCAAAGGTGCTGCAACCATTTTTTTTCCTTTTATGTAGTTACAGAGGAACAAACTTTTTTGACATGTCATGTCAAACATAGCAGATTAAGACTGATGTTTAGCCAGCAATTCTCTGGAAGTGATTACGTAAAAAGTCCCCTCCAAAACTCAAGCTCAACAAAGATCTGTCATCACAACAAAGCTGCCCTGGAGCTAAACTGGTATAGTTTCCTGTCAGAAATTCATCGTCATGCAGCACTCATTAGTCAGACAAACAACTACCAATCCAACAACAACCACGATAATAACGACACAAAATCAAAAATAACATAATTGACATTTCTGCTGGTATGTTCTACTAACTTTATCAATCTGCTGCTGAAGAACAATATTTCCTCATCCCACTGTGAGAATCTAACATGGTGCTAATTTCAAGGATTAAAGGATTTATTATTGCCTTATAAATATAAAGACTAGGTGTATAACGTAGTGAAATTGCATCTGTTAGTCTTTCTCCAAAACATGTCCCACCCAATTAAATGTTCTGCCTATCCCACAGGGTCAGCAGTCACTGTCCCAACAGGATTACCCATGATACACCGGGTGTGTTCTCGTGCTGTCAGGGGCAGATGGCAGCTCATCAGGGGATGTGGATGATGATTGAGGTGTGGCTGGACTGCTCTGCCCTCCTGCCATGGTGATTGAGGGGTGCTGGCACCGTTACACCTCAGCTAGCGGCTAGCAGCTACGACTGTGGTGAAACAGGCATCGATGTTGTCCCCTGGACCATTGCCAGGCCAGAGACAGGCCCAGACTGGCTTCAGGGTCAGCTGATAGCTGAATAACTAGTTTGAGCATGCTTTGATCAGGAATAATTGAAGAACAATGGGTGAGTTTACTGCTAGCAGGTAGCACTAGTTAACACTGTTGTGGTAGAAGGCCTGTTGCTGTCCTGGCTCATGGGACCACACACTGAGGAAAGAGAACATAATGTAATGAAATGTTCTTGGCTTTTCTGGAAGTCTGGAAGCATTTCTGTCAACATGGTATGGCAGTCATGTTATGTCATATTAGAAAAGCAAATTATTCATTGTTTACAACTGTATAGTTGATCGAAAAAACACATTTTTGATTGAATTTGGAATTTAACATGTGGAGTCAAGACCAAGAACCATCATTTTTAAAGGGCTCTACGTACTTTTGTTCAATACAAAAATGACAAACATCTGTTCTGAGCCAGTCAGCCAATATCACAAGCACTTCAAAACATAGCTAATTGGTATATTTGGGCTTTTATTTTTGACTGTACATGCCCATATGACTATGTTTTGTAGTGCTTACAATATTAGCAGCCTAGCTTGCTCATTTCTGAACAGATTTTCGGTATTTGTGTAAAGAACGAAAGTACATTCAGCTTTCTAACAACAAAACCTAGTCTGAAATGTATCAGAGTCCCCCTTTAAATTGGTGACCAGTGATCATGAATTTGATAGTGATATTGAGCACACTACATGAAAATGAACCACCTCATGCCCTGAAGAAGGCTAATATGGTCACAATGCATCGGCCCATGTGCTTTTAAGTTTGTTTGCCGGATGAGAAAGAAAAACTGGATTAGAAAGGGAAGTAAGGGAAAGTGTATTAAACTCACTTAGGACCTTCATGTGGTCATGCAATGATTAATTAGATGAATAAAATTCAGAAATAGTAAAATATATTCCAGATATTCCTGTTCCATATATCATCGTATCATCCTCCTGGGCCTTATGGAGACAGCCAGACTAACAGTGCAGGTTACAGGGGCAAGGATAGTTCATTAAAGCTGAAAAGAACTGAGAAATCAGCTGTAGTCAGTTACAGGGAGTAGGTTATGTTGTTTCTTTGATCGGTGAAGGTAACATTTAGCTCCCTAATCACAAGTTTTTCTTCTGCAATGCTTTGTGGCGGGTGGCTACCTTGAATGAAGCTAAGCTGTAGTCATAATGTTTGCCCACAGTGAATGTGAGGAAGGATTCAGAAGTGGCCCATCTGAAGATTGAAGTCATGACCCCTAACCTTTGCCGGTAGGTGGTCAATGGTCAAAGGTCACAGCCCACTGAGAGTCACTGGTGATGCTACGGCTGCGAGGGACCACGAGGGCCGAGCACTGTCTGTTCACTAAAGGTCACCAAAGGAGGAACACGGAGAGATCAGCTAATCCTGAACAAGTGAGCATAGTACAGAAAGGTCACTGGGTAAAAACTTTGATGTGTCTTGAGCTGAAAACAACAACAAAATGGCCATTGAAGAAATGAGAAATTGCACTAGACACCAGATGTAAACATAAACTTGCAATGGATGTCTTGCACTAGTAAGATTTCTAACAGGCAATCCTGTTGACAGACCGAAGACCATAAAACAACTTACCTGAGGACTGTGTGAAAAAAGACAGCTATACCGTTAAACCCATTTATTATTGAAATCCTTCGGCTATTATATATATTCTCTAAGTCTCATATTGTCTTTCTATATTGTACATTAAACAACAGGAACAGACTAGATTGTATAATAAATTGAGCTAATGTTTGGATACACAGTTTGAAAATACTTTTTGTCTTTTTGGCTAAACTAGCATGAGTGGTGTTAGTCTGATGGTCTAGTCGAGATCTTCCAGAATCCTCCAGTGTCCCCACTTACAATGCCCAGTCCTGGTAGTTGCCCAGAGAAAGCATCTACAGTGATAAAACATTTTTATTACCTCAGAAATGAATTTATGTTTTCTAAAGGAATTCCAAATTAAAAGTACCAGCAATTCCAGTGTCCCCCGTAATGATGATGAAAGCTTGGCTTCCCCTCTTCTCCCTTTTTATAATGGTGCCCTGGAACAGAGTCAGCAAGACGTACCAATGTATTTCCCTACCATGAGTTGCCAATGCTCTTTGGCTAAAGAGAGAGAGAGAGAAGCTGAGGTTGTATCAGCAATCAACGATAGAGGGACTAATCTCTTTAATGGGGCTGATTGTGCAAAACAGAGCCTGCGTCAGTTCTCTGAAGCCATGTGCTTAATAAGACTAAAGGGAAGTTGTCTCTCTTTTAGGTGTGTTAATTAAATGGCACCCTCAGCACCTCTTAGATGATCTCCCCCCCCCCACCAAAGCCCTGCTGGGATGGACCAGTGCAGAAAATGGGGCAGATTCTATCCAATTATCACACACCAAGCAGCAGGCTGTGGGAAATACACACACACACACGCACACACACACACACACACACACACACACACACACACACACACACACACACACACACACACACACACACAAATACACAGGCATGCACTCACTCACACACACATACACACAGATATGCACTCACACACACATGCACATGCACACACATGCACACACACACACACACACACACACACACACACACACACACACACACACAAATACACAGGCATGCACTCACTCACACACACATACACACAGACATGCACTCACACACACAGAAGGTGGCTTGTTAATCTCAGGTGCCTGATCTGAAAGGTGAATCTTTAAATCTGACCCGTGAAATCAAATTTAGATCTGTATGTCTCATGAGAAATGGAAGCACTCACACATCCCATTCATCACTACAACTAAAAGACCTTCTAGAAATTCATCTCAGAAAATCACTAGTGTGTGTGTGTGTGTGTGTGTGCGCGCACACGCACACATACTGAGCGCATAAGAGGCCAGCTGTTCAGACTTTGCGAGTATGATAGCAGAACAGTGTGTCACAACACATCACTGCAGTAACCAACATGGCCCTTTATTACATGCAGACTGCCATGCTCTAATGAATGATATGGTGTCTTATCTGCCCTGCTGGGAAAGCCCAAGTGTTTTGAGTGCATTGCATCAGGAGTGAGCAGGCAGGGTTTATGGGACTGGCCAGCGTCCCAGCTGGAGGACGGCTATTAAGATAAACAGGACGACTGTCTGGACTGGACCTGCAGGCGTGGGTTTAGAGAACAGATGATAACAGAATAGACTCACCTGGGTGGAGGGCGGAATTTGAGCCTCTTCCAAGCCAGAGTGGGAGTAGAATGGGAATTCCCAGAGTCATGTCTCTTAACAGAAATGCTTAAGGGAAGACGTATCACTTAAAAAGTCCGCCCACAACACAAAGATGGCGCGGTTGAGAAACTGAAAGTCCTGCCCTGCAGTGAAAGTAACCAATTCCATTGTTAGATGCAATATGACAGATTTTTTTTTACTATCTCACTCACCATGGTTATAGCCATGCCAAGAATGTTGGTGCAGGCGTAGTGAGGAAATTGACGTTTTAAATAATATATTTTTAGCTTTATCTGAGCGATTTTTGACATTGTTCAATTCAGACTTAAAAAAGGATTGGCACAACACATTTTTTTAAGTCAGCACGAGTTTTGGATATCTCCCCATTCATTTTGATAAGGCCTGATCTTGTTAATCCCAAATAGCTGCCCAAAGACGTCCCAAGATGGCAGCCAAGTGAAGGAACTTGCCTTAGAGGGACTTTGATCTTAATTGCTCAATCCATTCTGATGTTTTATGGCCCTGGGAATTACTGACAAATTTATTCCATGTCAAACTAGGAACAGGATGTAAATTAAGTGTTGTGCTGTTGACGATGTGTTTTGTTTGATAATTATTATTACTGACCAGTGAATAAATTACAGACATAAAATGTATTTGTGTCCCAATCAGCACCATTCATTCTTAATGAAGCTTTAAATTCTGCAAATGGAGGAATGTTGATTACATCTATCTTTACTACTCTGCTCCTAATTCTACTAATTATACTCATGAGTAGGGGATGTGTGACGGTGTCCAGTTACTAAAATACTCTGAAGTGAAGTTGGGAGGCAGAGAGAGTGGTAAAATGTGACAGCGTTGTTACAAAAGCATTGAAGCGCTTAGAGGGCTACAGTTACCCCATACACTGCTGGACAGTACACGGTGTGAGGCATCATAGGATCCAGTGACCACCACACCACACTTACATGACGGCTTGACAGATGAGTGTGTGTTCTCCAAAGTGTCATGAGGTGTAACTAAGTGCTATATGGATGATGGTACACACACACACATACACACACAAACACGCACACACACACGCACATGCATGGGAATGGGGTAAAGATGGTACAGACACGCACACACACACACACACACACACAATATGTGACGTGGAGGTCATTTTCGTTTAAAGTGGTTTTTCCTGTCAGTTTTTGTTGGATCAAAGACATTGGAGGTGAAGCAAGAGATGTGTGACAGTCAGTCTGATTTAGTGGAAAATGAAAGAGAATTTTTAATAATATATTAATGCTTGCACACACACATGTGTCCACACACACACACACACACACACACACACACACACAGAGATAGACAGGGCTATAAGAGATTAGAGTGTTTACTATCTGTTTCGGTTTGCCTGTAAAACTGAGACAGGTATGTGGAAACTGTGATTCAGAGAGGGTGGGAACCTCTTCCCCATCCACTGCTGCACTGTGATGGTTATGGGGCCAAATTAACACTCCTATAAAATATGACACAGCTCAACTCCCACGTACCACACTGTGCTCTTGGGCAGATGAATTTCCCTTATAATCTGAGACTCTGAGATTATGTAAGACTTCAGTATGTGTAAGTGATGAGATCTGTCAATAATTCCATGTTGATCATTTTTCTTAAGGTGTATAATATTGTTGTGTATAATACTGTCGCTAGGCTAGAACATTTTTTACCTTTAACCTGTTCAAGTATACAATTAAAGCAGGTGTATTATTTATGAGCTCATTAATGGAACTCACCCGCAAAAGCCATCCATGCATTCCTCATCTGTTACTGTGTATTAAAATCATTTTATTCACATGCTGTGTTTTGTTCACATGCAGTGTTTTTTGTTCTGTTTTGACTTCCATAACTGGGATCGTTCCCAGCTATCTGTGCAATCTGAATACTCATCGCCAGTCATTCAGGCAGCCAGAATAAATGCTGGCCCATCTGGTGGTGTTTGTAGTATCCTGTCCCTGTCCCAGTCCCTGTGCCGTAGCCTACCTGCAGTCCGGAGCCGTGCCGCTGAAACACTATCATCTGCACTTCCTAGAATAGGGACGGCCTATACATCTGCTGGCTTTGTTTCACTCGCACTGACGGTGCAGTCTGCACATCTTAAAATAGAGCACATCTCAGTCAAGTACACTTGCCCTGATACAAGTACAAAACAAGGTGTGTAGTACAGATGGATCTCACTTTACACTTTTCTGTATGAGAACAGTATTAGTGACAAGGAACATCAAACTAAGTGCAATGATAGTATTAGGATATTTCAGCTAAAGCTTTACAGAGAAGAACAACGTGTCAATTCAGACGAATTATGCATTTGTTGGTCTCAAGCGGTTAAACCTTAAATAGCATTAAAGGACAGAGGAATAATTATCTAACACTAAGTGAATGGGGCCAGAACTAACTTTCAGTTTCATTTCCTTGGCACGTGTAGTTGACGTTGACGGTTCACTATTCAGCCTATTTTGTACCAAATTCTTCTTCCTACTGAAAGCACTCTGTGACCTTGAACAACAGGACCATGGGTTGAAATGCTCTGGAATATCCTTTTAAGTTGAGTTGCAGCCATAGCTTGACTGTTTCTAATAAATGCCAATGCGCAATAAAGGGCACAATTTCACTGCTGTCCAGCAGCCAAGACCTGGTAGCTGTAAGAGAGGCTACATGTGTGGGCCGGTGGTTTGGAGCATGCGCTGCAGAGCCCAGAAGAGCTGAGGCAGGACATCTGGAGCAGGCAGCAGCACAGTGACCTTTGGGAGACAAAGCTATTATTGCCGAACCACTCCAGGACAGGAAAGAAGGGGTGGGGGGTGGGGGGGGTAAAATAGCTGAGAAAATAGAAATGAATAAGCAAACATTTTAGATGTTACATCAGGGCGGTTTAAGGAGTAACATATATTTGAGACAGTATCAGTGTCCTGGACTTGTCATTGCAGCTGTGGGTTCTTGGAAAGCACACAGAGATGATGAATGTCTCCAGAAATCTCAGCTGGCAAAGAGCTCAAGTCAAGAGCGTGTGTGTGCATACAGTGGGAGGCTCAGGAGTAATACCTCTGATCTGATCTGCAGTGGTGTGAAAGTGTGTGTGTGTTTGTGTGTGTGTTTTGTGCGTGTGTGTGTGTCCATGTGTGCACATGTGTGTTACTGAGAGAAAGTGAGATTTCTGTGTGTGTCAACGTCCCTCTCCGCTCAAGGTGACATTGCTACAGTGGGGAAACGACAAGGAAAAACCCTGACTCTACCAACCTGTCATATGTGCACAGGGGGCAACACTGCGATGCGCTGCACTGCACCAATCACACACACACATGCACACACACACATCTAAGCAAATACACGCACACGCACACACACACACACACACACACACACACACACACACACACTCATACATGCATATAAGCAAATGCACACCCACACACACACACACTCTCTCTCTCACACACACACACACACACACATATATGCATATAAGCAAATGCACACTCACACACACACTCTCTCTCTCTCTCACACACACACACACACACACACACACATACATGCATATAAGCAAATGCACACTCACACACACTCTCTCTCACACACACACAGAAAGATCTGCTGCTCCAACTCTTTTCCTCTTGTGGCTGTGTTGTTTCTTTGTTCTCTTTTCTTCTCTGACTCTGATTTTTTTTCATTCTCTTTTTCCTCTAATTTCCATGTCACTCCATCCACACCCATCTGCACAGAATATGATAGCACTCCTCACTCTCCCTCCTTCTCCCTTCCTAAGCTCTTTTCTGACATCTAAACACACACACACACACACACATAGAGAGAGAGAGAGAGAGAGAGAGAGAGAGAGAGAGAAAGAAGTGTCTCCTTGCTGTCACACACACATTGTCTCTTCCATAGCGTATAGTTAATTGAAGCTGGCTCTGTACTCCCATTGAATATTAATGGCTTTTACCACAGTCCCAGTCCCATGGCATCACCCCACAACTCTTTTCACACTCGCACACATCTACATACACACACACACACACACCTCATTATTAAACTTACAGTAGCGTATCTTGTTATATGTTTACCTGAAATATCACCCTCTTTCCATTCTTACTGTATTTCTCTATCCCTTCTTCCCCTGCTTTTTCTTTCTTTCTCTCCATCTATCCCTTCATCTCTCCATCTCTCTGGGTCTTCTTTGTCTGTTTTGGCTGACCCTCTGTGACCTGTGGCCGAGCCGTATCATTGCCCACAGGCTCTCCCTCTCACAAGAACCTGATCCCCCTGCAATGCATCAGGGTGGGCACACAGCAGCGCTCAGAGTGGCCTTTGCAGAGCTTCTCTCTCTCTCTCTGTGTTTGTGTGTGTGTGTGTGTGCTGTGACCCCAAGAGGCTTCACCTAAGCCTCTGTAGCAAAACAGAAGTGAGGCACTTGCCGTCTGCCCACACACACACACACACACACACACATACACTGCTCCTGGTCCTGCTCGCGCAGCAGACTTCTGTATGCCATGCAAGCACAGGCAGAGGTGAAGGGGCAGAACTCACTGGCCAGGACTGGACAACCCAGATGACTGGCGGGGACCTGGCCCTGAGCTGGCCACACACACACCTGGGTCACAACTGCGCCAGATCATTGCCAGCTCTGGGCCAGCTTATCTCTTAATTGGGCTGCACTACTTCGAACCCAGACGTCTGTCCACTCTGAAGTGCATTTCATATTTTATAGATCCATCTTGGTCCTGCTGAAGCTCTAGTTGATATAGTTCACATTCCAGGCCAGATCTGGCCCAGCTCTGGCATAGTGTCTCGCTGGATAGCAGTCTCTCTCTCTCTTACTTTCTTTCTCTCTCTCTCTCTCCCTCTCGCTCTTTCTCTCCCTCTCTCCCATTGGTCATGAAACAAGACCCTCCTGCTCCTGCAATGCCAACTTGGCCGTCCTTCCCACGGCAGGGTGAAAATCAACTTTGATTGAAAGTTTTCGTTGTTTTTAAAGATTCAGCAAGACAGCATGTGCAGGGCCCAGGGCCCGGTATGGATTTAATGTCCTGTCCCTGCACCCTTCTCCCAAAGCAGCCAAAGCAGGTAACAGTTTTCTCATTTTGACTGATCCCCCTAAGGAGCTGACGTCTCGTGACAGAATTGCAGGCTCCAAAATAAGGGTATAAATAGCAGTTGAATTGGAAGCAATTGTCACACATAACACACTTCATCATTACAATATGCACTACATTACATTTAACAATTAGCAGACACTTTTACCGAAAGCAAATTACATTTTTTGTCAACTATCCGTTGTTCAGGGCCAGTCTCCCCTAGCGCAATTTATGGTTAAGTGTCTTGCTTAAGGGCACAACAGTGGCAGCTGGGATTCGAACCCACAACTTTTCAGGCTACTTACAAGCTAGCCAGGTTCCTTAACCACTACACTGGCAACACTACACTACAGCTGCAGTATTGCATCACGTTTGGACTTATTGCTTCTTCTACTATTACTTTTTGCACTGCATCCCACTCCCACTACTTTGACTTGAATATTGTGTCTTGTTTGTATATTGTTTTATTTGTTCATTATGTTGACTTACATGTGTGTTTGTTAAATGTATGCAGAGCTAACATCTACCGAAGTCAAATTCGTTGTTTATGTCAGTATACTTGGCCAAAAAAAGATTATGATTCTCATTCTAACACAATTTCTGATTCTAAGGAATTTCCATACAACTGAATAAAACCGAAAAATTGGCAGTATAGATTAGTTAGTATCTTGTGTTTTTTGTACACCATTTATTTTCAGCTTCGTCTTGTGAATACAAGTATTTTATATTTGATAGTATTTTATATTTGATAGTATTTGATTATATTTGAGATGTTGCATCATCTATCAGACAATAGAGGTAGAATAAAATGTATGCCATGAAAAAATCTCAGGCAACTCAATAAAAATAAACAAACACACAAAAAAGAGAAGAATTGCAAGTGATTATGAGTTGGCTAAGTCAATGCCCCACCCATTACAGGGGGAGCCAAACAGCTATGTCTCTAATATGCCAATAAAAGAACACTGTAGTTTAAAGCAAAATTTGGTGTCTGTTTCAATGCCAGGCTAAAACACTTTCTTGGAGGGTGTTCCTAGTATCTTGAGGGTGTGCCTGATGAATTAAGATGCAAAGTGTCAGTTACGTGTAAGATGCGAAGGGTCAGATATTGTTTTTTGTGTGTTAGTGTGTTTGAGAGAGAGAGAGAGAGAGAGAGAGAGAGAAAGAATATGTGTGTGTGCATGTGTGCGTGCAGGAGCTCCAGCATGAAAACATGCCATCAGTAATCCACAATTAGCCAGATTGATCACATCAGCAAATCTCCTCAAAAAGTCAATAGACCAAAATATATTCAACCAACCTTAGCTAATTGATCCCATCAATAGTCTCAACAGGTCATTGGGTCACACCATGAATAAGTAATCCTAACCGATTCGAAGACTGAGCCAATATCAGCCAATCACTTTAGCAGGTCAGAAGGTCCAAAACATTATCAATCAATATCAGAATCTTACATCAATGGGCCAAACAATCTTTTCAAATCGTGTTCTGTTTGTTTCCGAAACTTTGAAACCATTGCGCAGGTTGCTATGTCATAACTTATTTTAGTTTTTAGGTTAATTTAGCAGCTTCGTAGTTATTTCAGTGATTAAATGGTCATTACTGGGTGAGCAGTTTCTCTCTGCAAACGAAACTGAAACAGAGTGACGAAATCACAATTATTACCAGCTTCCCAGTCTACAAGAACGCATGAATCACAATTATTACCAGCTTCCCAGTCTACAAAAACGCATGAAAATGATCATCGCTGGTTGCTATTTGGCTTGCAGATTCACATGGATTGGTGAGAATGTACAATGTTGTTGTTATTCTTTTCTTTTAAATCGGTGGCGGTAGGGGGAGCTACGGAGGTAAAAAAAAATTGCAGATTTGCCTGGTATGCCTTTAAACATAATTATGCCTCAATTTACATCTCACTATAATCTCACTTTAAAAAATAAAAAAAACAACACATGAACTTCAGAAATCAATGATGCACGCCAATGGCAAGATCAACAGCTATTGATCCGTCAGAGTGACAGGAAATTCCCATGATGCATTGATGTAATTGTTTGCATCAGTGAGATGTGAGATCATATGCCTGTATTTGTTTCAGATCAATAAGTTTTTGAATTACAACCTTACGTAACATCTCCACTGAGGAA